>BDDC01000191.1:36613-90312 GCA_001662425.1 Chlamydomonas sphaeroides | reverse complement strand
CACGGCTAATATGCCAATTCCCCTGGGTGTCGTGTGTCGGGCATATGTTGATTATTACGAACACACGCTGCACAGCGCCGTACATCCTGGCGCCGCGCTGCACAGGCCGCCCCCAGCGCGACCTATCCTACCCGTACACTTGCGCCCACGTATCCACCAGACACAGCACCTGGCACGCCAGCCCCACCGCCCTCAGCCACGCCTCCAACGAGTCCGGCCGCCGCCGCCGCGGCGCCGCCACGAACCGCGCCAGCGCCACCAGCGGCGCCGCCGTGCCCACCATGCGCAACCCCGTCCTCAGGGCCCAGCCGCTGAAGGCGCCCAGCGGCAGCACGGGCGGCACGTAGGCCCAACCCACGTAGGCCCCGGCCGCTGCCAGCCGGGACGCGGCGGGCCAGTGGCGCTGCCGCGCGGCCGTCAGCAGGGCGGTGCGCTTGGCGCGGGGGCTGAAGGCGGCGGCGGACAGCAGCAGCGCTAAGATGTCTGCGTGGCCCGCCTGCAAGCGCACGGCGCGAGAGAAGGGCAGGTGGGAAGCGGTGAGAAGGGGCATGCGAAGAATACGTGTGGGGGAGGCTTCAGGGCGGCGGCACAGGGTTTGAGGTCAGGGGAGCCGACGGCGTGCCCCGGGGGGCTGTTCCCTGAGTGGGGCTCTGCGCGGCGGCCGTGCGCGCTGGCAGGTCTGGGCCCTGACCGGAGCCACCAGCAGCAGCGCCGCGGCGGGCGGCGGCCGGTAGTGTGCGGGGCAGGGGGTGCGGTGTAGCACGGCAGCGAACGACGCGGCATAGCATGCACGCGGGCGGGGCAGTGGGCACCCACCGAGGCCGCCAGCAGCAGCGCAGCGCCGCCACGTGCCGTGGGGCTGGCGCCCGCTTCCAGCAAGGCCTGCGGCAGCGGCGGGCCAAGGCAGGGGCAGGGCGTCGGGGCCTGCACCCCGGGCAGCAGCGCCGGCGGCTGCCTCACGCCGCGTCACGCTGGCGTGTGCGTCCTGTCCTGGGGAGGCCGATCGCCATGGGTTAGCCGCCGCGGCGCTGCCCCCTTACTCGTGCCGTGTGTTCAGAAATAGGGACTGAAGTAAACACGACCCTCACTCGTGCCGTGTGTGTGCGCCCCTTCCAGCACGCCAGCACCAGCGGCAGGCCGCCTCTGGCGCTGACATCAGCGCCCGCCGCCAGCAGTTGCCTGACCACCGCCCCATGGCCGAACTGGCGGCAAGGGGAGGGGGCGGGAGGCGAGGTGCAGAAGGCAGGTAAAGGTCGCAGAGTGCGAAGGGGAACGGCCAGATCGTTGGCGGGCATGCCCTTACGGCATGCCCCCAATGGGCCATGTCTGCCTACGGTCGCAATGTCCCGCGTAGAGGGCGATTCGTCGACGTATCGACAGCATTCGTACTACATACTCGTATTACGTACGAGGCCTGGACGGCAGCATCCGCCTCGCCCGGCGTCTCCCCGCGTGGGGTCCGTCAGCTGTGACTCGCCGAGCCTGATCGCCCCACCTGCGCAGCCACGCAAATGCACGTGTTGTCCCTGGTGCTGGCATCAGCGCCCGCCGCCAGCAGCTGCGACACCACGGCCGGCCAGCCGTACTTGGCGGCCGCGATCAGCGAGGCAGAGCCCCCCGCGGCGGCGTCCGCGCCGGCGGCCAGCAGCTGCGACACCACGGCCTCGTTGCCCCTGCGGGAGTCCAGGCCGCGTAGCAAGAGCGATAGCAGAACTAGCCAGCGAGCCGGGGCGACGGCGCACTACTGCGCTGCTGACTGCTATATAGGTTGAGGCCTCCTCCCAGTCGGCAGACAGCTCACCACACGGCCGCAGCCCGGAGCGCCGAGCTGGAGTCTGCCGCCGCGTCCGCGCCCTGCTCCAGAAGCAGAGCCACAATGTCTGTGTGGCCATAGCTTGCCGCAGAGTGCAGGGCCGTGCTCGCGAGGGCACGAACCCTGGCGGAGCCCCGACTGTCCTCCTCCGCCACAGCCGCGCCAGGCGGCTGTTGGCCAATGCCGCAGCTGCTTGTGTTAGCAGTGCCTCGCGCCGCGTCAAGTAGCGCCAGCAGCACGTTGCGGTGGCCGTGCGCCGCGGCCGAGCGTACGGCGCGTTCCGTGACTGCAGCGCCCAGGCGCAGCAGCCGTTGCAGCACGGGCAGGTGCCCCGCGGCCGCAGCGTTCAAGAGGACGGGCTCCAGGTAGTTCGGGTTGGCAGGCTGGGAGCTCGGGGAGAGCTGCAGGAGCTGCTCGATGATGGCATCGGTGACCTGGCCGTGTACCTCCCGGACGGTGTCAGCGAGCACGTAGCGGAGAAGGCCCTTGCAAGTGTACAGGCGTGCGATCCCTGTGCTGGTGTTTGTTGGCACAGCTACAACGAAGCGGCCTGCGCCGCTCGCCGAGCGCATGGCCGTCCGCCAAGCGTCGCGGAGTTGCCGACATGAAGCGTACGCGCCACCGCCACCCGAGCCGGCCTCCACGACGACACGTTCGAGTAGTGATACTGGCAAATCAAGCAGTTGCGTTGGCTGCTTCTCGAACCCTAGCCCTCTGTCAACGTCGTTCATTTGCAACTGACAAAATTGATTGCTGTTGCTAGCTTCAGCTGTGGGTAGCGCAAAGACGGCCATTGACGCTTTAGGGCTGGTGCGTGCTGCGCAGATTACCCAACCGTACCCAGTCGATACCACAGCTATCCCCCAGCTCAGCGCCGCAGCCCTGCCCCGTAGACCGCGGCACTGGCGGCACAGCGCAAACGTCCATGAGAGCGTCCAGCCACAACGTAGCCCACACTTCCCCGCTCCCCTTCAGTATTGTGTTCCCTCGCGCCATCCGACAGGACCTCCAGCGTCCCCAGTGGACACAGAGGAGCCGCTGCCCGGGCGTGCTTCGAGTTGGTGACGGAGACCTCACCACGGAACACGTGTAACCCATCCAATCGGCTTTTACCTGGAGTCCATCCCCCGCAATGCCTCGCCATTCAGGCCCAAGCCCTGCCCCCGCACTTCACGTGCAATCTCCACCGGCAGCTCACCAGGTCCAGCTTTGTTACCAGCACCCGCGCGCCGTCCTTAGCGCAAGTGTTGCAGACAGTACCGCTGAGGTGCACGGGCGTGTCGGGGTCCACGAAGGGCCGATGCCGCCTCCTCGCTCCACAGCCGCGATGCTGACCTTGTCTGCCCATATCGTGCGCCAAAGGGTGTCGGGCATCACTTGAAAGAGGGTCTCGTGTTCTCCCCCGACGAGACCAATGTGAAGTTTGCTCTCTGGCCTGAGTCGTGGCTGGGGCTGTCGGGGAACTGGGCATGGGGTGGGAACCTGATCCGTGCGGTGGCTCGGATGCAGGTACATGCCTCGAGTCTTAAATTTATTAACAGAGTCATCGGCCGCTTAGTTATGGGGCTTATCAACACCACCGGTCGATAGTCTTGCCCCGCAAGCAAGGTGCGGCGAGTCATACATCCCCTAGCCCGCACTAGCCGGGAAGTAGCCGAAGTGGCCTGCGGCGTGGAGGCAGAAGCAACGGCGGCCTGACTTGATGTCTCACTGGCCTAGCCTAACCCCATTCCCGTTCATAGCCCGCCGCTACTAGCCCCCCATCTAACAGCCCATTCCATCGCGCCATCCCCGTCACCCCGGGATCCTTCAGCGCCCCAGAGGAGCTGCTGCGCGGTCTGCGCAGCGAACAGCCCCCTGCAGCACTGCCCTGCTTGCCCACACCACCCTACAGTCCGGCAACCCCACGATGCCCTCCGTTGCACTACGAGGCCGCTGCGCGCTCGAGCCCTATCACTCCCGCTCCCCGGGCCCCCGCCAACACCCTCGCCCGACAAACACGCCCGCACCGCGCTTCCGCACTGCTGGCCAGCGCTCCCTTCACCCACAATATCCTTGACAACCCGTCCTCACCGAAGCCTCAGCCCGCCACACACACGCCCCCCAACTCCCGCCCAACCGCCTCCAACCCCTGCCGCCGCCACCGCCCAGCGCCTCGCAGCCAGCCCGCACACGTCCCTGCCGCCCCCTCCGACCACCAACTCGCACCCCCAGCAGCCCCCGGCCACACCACCTCCACCACCAGCAGCGGCGCCACCACCGCCACCAGGCCCAGCCCCGTCCTGAGTGCCCAGCTGCCGAAGGCGCCCAGCGGCAGCACGGGCGGCACGTGGGACCCCGCCTCCGCCGCCGTCTCCGCCTGAGCCAGCCTGGCGGCGACGGCGGGGTGGCCGCGCAGCGAGGCCTTCTGCCCGGCCTTGCGCTTGACGGCCGGTGGGAAGGCGGCGGCTGACAGCAGCAGGGACACCAACTCGGAGTGGCCTCCCTGGGAGGACAGGGAGCCGGCAGGAGTCGGGTGAGGGGGGACCCGGGTGTAGCAGGTGTGGGGACGGGTGAGGGGGGACAGGGGTGTGGCAGGTGTGGGGACGGGTGAGGGACGGCTGCGCAACAGCACAAGGTGGGGACAGGAGACAGCAGGCGGGCAGGGGAGCACGGCATCGGTGCGGCTCGCGCTATGCACGCAGCCTGCTAGGCACCCACCACGGCCGCCAGCCACAGCGCCTTGCCGTCCTGCGCCGTGGGGTCGGCGCCCGCCTCGAGCAGGGCCTGCGGCGGCCGCGGTCCACGGCAGGGAGCAGGACTAGAAGGCCTGAGCGACGGCCCTTCCACAGCAGCAGCAGGGGCAGCACCCATGCGGCACCTCTGGCCCCCACCGCGCCTAGGCTGCCAAGCCCTGCTGGGGCTCCCTCCCTCCCTCACCCGCGCCGCGCCGGTGTGCCCTCGCTCGCACGCCAGCCACAGCGGCCGCCCGTCCTTGGCACACGGGTCGGCGCCGGCCGCCAGCAGCCGCCTGAGCACCGCCTCATGGCCGAGCTATGTGGGGGCGTGATGGTGAGAGCGGGGTGCAGGGAGGGGACGTTGACGGCGTACGGGAGACGGGCCGGATGCGGTGAGAGGCCCGCCGCCTGCCGGATGCCGCGCCAAAGCTCGCTCCTGCTCGCGCCGTGAGGGCAGCTAGCTGCACAAGCGGCCCTTGGGGCGCAAGCGGGGGGCATGTGCCGTGGCGGGCATAACAAGGATCACCGCATGACGTCGCGACGGACCTAGTACGGTACCCAAGACGCGAGGCGGGCCTGCCTCACCTTGGCAGCCACGAGGATGGCTCTGTTGTCCTTGGCGAACGGGTCGGCGCCCGCCGCCAGCAGCCGCCCCAGCACCCCCTCGTGGCCGGCCTGGTGGCAGGCAGGGGGACAGGTTACAGGTGGTGGACGGGATGATTGAGGCATCGAAACGAGCCAGGCGCGGACGGCCCAGCTGACGGCCGTTGGCCTTGGACCGCCGGCCCGGTCCCCAAGCAGGGTGGCGCGTGCCTGATGCAGTTTATCTGCAGCAGGCCCCTGACTGTTGGCTGCAGCCGCGTTTGCACAGACGCCGGTGGCAGTGTGGCCGCTCTGCCGTGTGCGCTGCTGTGTGCGTGTACCCCGTGCATCATCGAAGCCATGAACAGTGTTGGGCAGGTCAGGCACAGGACCCGAAGCCCGCAGCCCACCTTGGCTGCGGCGATGAGCGCTCTGTTGCCTTGGGCGCAGGTGTCGGCGCCTGCCGCCAGCAGCTGCTCGACCACCGCCTCATGGCCGAACTGGCGGCGGGGGAAGGAGGCGGTAGGTCGGCGCGATGGGGCGGGAGTAGCAGGTGGCAGGCGGGAGGGGGGACGGGGCCTGCCAGGAGCCGAACAGAAACGCCCCCCGCCCCGAGCCCGGCTGCGCGCCCCCCGGGGGGACAGGGCACGTCATGAGGGCACGTAGCGGGCTCCGGCCCCCGGTCGCCCTACCTCCTCCAAGCATGGCGGGTCAATCCCGCTGTATATATTTCTATTTCTGCGCGTCCCTTGGAGCCCAAGCGGAGGTCATTGCCCTGGTGAACCTCGTACTTCCAAGCTCGGGGTCCCCCAGGGAGTACAGCAGACAAGGTGCGAGGACGGATCGCCTTACCTCGGCCGCAGCGATGATGGCTGTGCTGTTCTTGGCGCTGGCATTGGCGCCCGCCGCCAGCAGCTGCCCGACCACCGCCTCATGACCGGACTGCTGGCAGAGCGGGCAACAGGTCGCGGGAGGGCAGGCAAACGAATGCTGAGCCAGCCGCGGATGAAATGGTTGGCGCTCGTCGGCACCCCTTGCGGCCAGTCGGGCCGGGGGGCGAGCCCTCAAGGCACAAGCGCTTGTCACCGCCGCGGCCCTCATCGACAGCGTGTGTCGCTGCGACGCCCCCGATCCCTGTGTCATAAAGCTACATTCCAAATTCATTCCCCATGACCAGTGTTGCGTGGCGGCATGCGAAAGGGCATTGCGAGGTGCGGTACCCACCTTGGCCGCCGCGATGAGCGCTATGCTGTCCTGGGCACTGGCGTCCGCGCCTGCCGCCAGCAGCTGCCCGACCACCGCCTCATGGCCGAACTGGCGGCACGGGGACACGAGGGGCCACATCAAGCAGGACGGGTGGGAGATGGGAGGAGCCGGAATGCCGCTGAGTGCCCTGCACGCCCGTGACCACGTAAGCAACGATCGCCACCACCTCACCACCGTCGGCTGCACACCCAGCTGCGTCCTCTTTCCGCCACACTCAGTGCGTACGTCCATCAACACGGAGCCAGCTCGCCTCACCTGCGCGGCCACGCAGATCGCCGTGTTGTCCCTCGCGCTGACGTCAGCGCCCGCCGCCAGCAGCTGAGTCACCACGGCCGGCCAGCCGTACTTGGCTGCGGAGATCAGCGGGCCGGAGCCCACCGAGGCGGCGTCCGCGCCGGCCGCCAGGAGGAGCGCCACCGCCCCCTCGTCGCCCCTGGATCGCGCCAGCCGCAGCCGCGTGGTGTGATGTGGGGTGGGGAGGAGGTGGAAAGGTTTGTGATGGACGTAAAGGAGGCGGGCCGCCTCGGACTGTGAGCCGGGGTCGCCAGCTAGACCGCCAACTCGAGCGGATAGCGCGGATTGGTACGGCCCGGTGCAGCCCGGTGCTAAGCCAAGGCAAGGCTGAAACGGCTTTGGAAATCCGTTCCAGCCCTCCCGTAGAGCTGGCGGGAACAATATCGTACGGCAAGTAAGGCGCCGTATCCGTGCAGCCGTCAGCCCCTATGCTCAGGCTTGGAGATCGCTCCCGGTCCATCCCGCTTACCACCTGGCCGCAAACCGGAGCGCCTCACTGTGACCTGTCGTCGCGTCCGCGCCCTGCTCCAGCAGCAGAGCCACGATGTTCGTGTGGCCGTAGCTGGCCGCCGACACGAGGGCCTTGCTCGCCAGGGCGCGAACCGTGACGGCGCCCGGCGAGTCCCAGTCGTCCAGGGCTGCACGGACCGCGGCCCTGCCGGCATCCTCGGGTGTGGAGTCCGCGGCACCGGCACTGCGGCTGCTTGCGTTGGCGGCGTCTCGCGCGGCGTCGAGTAGGGCCAGCAGCGTGGTGCTCTGACCGTTGTCTGCGGCACATTTGACGGCGCTGTCCGTAATCGGCGCGCCCATGCGCAGCAGCCGCTGCAGCACCGGGTGGTGCCCCGCGGCCGCGGCGCACCCGAGCACGCGCTCCAAATCATCCGGGGAGGTTGGCCGGGAGACTGGGTCGAGTTGTAGGAGCTGCTCGATGATGGTGTCGGTGCGATGGCCGTGCATAACGCGCATCGTGTCAACGAGCACGCAGCGGAGAAAGCCTTTGCAGGTATAGACGCGTGCTAAGCCCGAGCCGTTGTTTGTTGGCACCGCTGCAATGAAGCGGCTTGCGCCAGTCGCCGAGCGCATGGCCGTCCGCCAAGCGTCGCGGAGCTGTCGACATGACGCGTACGCGCCACCGCCACCTAAGCCCGCCTCGACAACGATACGCTCGAGCAATGGCGCCGGCAGGCTGAGCAATTGCAAGACATGACATTGCAAGTTGTCAGCCTCGGAAGCCATCGTTGCGCTGAAAGCGCGATAAGATGCCGCGCATTGTTGCAGTGTCACCTCCCATGTTGAGAAGCTGAAGCGACTCAACTTCACGTGTGTGCCGCTTCGGGGGTGGCTCGGCGCCTTCCTCGCGCACGACAAAACACACGGCACGACTCCACACCCTCCACCATCCCCCTAACCCAACGCCACCAGAACAACAACACCAACCACCACGCGAACAACTTTACAACCTTATAAAGGATCGCGCAAAACGGCAAACCGCATACACATGCGCGCCCGCGCTGCAGGAGGCAATCGGCGCGAACCACGCCAACTGCGCCCAAACGCCCCGCTTGCTGCCAGGCGAGTTTGCGCACGCAACGTGCGCAGCCACCTAGCGGTACAAGCAGCATTGCATACATTGACCAGCACCGCTGGAGGTTCTTTGCAGGTAGCAAAAGAACGCAGCTTGGGGTCCCGGATGCAAAAGGGGACTCGAAAACATCGCCAACCCCGGCCGACTTCCGTCGACAAACACAAGCAGGTTTAGGCACAGCCAGGGAGCATCCATGACAAGTAACACACATTGAACGTCAAAATTACGCAGCACATCAAAAACAGCAACAAGCTGGCCCGTGCTCCGCCGTCCTGCCGGGCGGTCGAGCCAATCGACCACACGTACAACACAGGCGTTGCCATGGCACTGGCACTTTGCCCGCAACCCTGGGGCATCCGCAGCATCCGCCACACCGGGCCGGTGGCACAACAAAGCACAAAAGATCCTACTCGCCTTGGGGCCTATCTGCAAATGGCCCAAGCCGCCGTCCAACTCCGTACTACATGGCTACCTTGACCATGGTTACTCTATGAGCCCCACCGCATGGCCAGCATCAGTCACCAGCCACGGCTCTGCGCCCCCAACTCCAGCCAGAAGCCGCAGCCGCAGTCGGAGGTTATAAAAGTACACAAGCTAGGCACCCTGACGTTCACCGCACACCACGTGCTGTTCACACATGACGCCTAGCCTACCAGCAAAACCCCACACGCACGCCCCCATGCGAGCTCCGCGGGCCCCGCCTCCCTGCCTAGTGCTTGCACGCCTGCCTCCTCCGCCATCCCCCTCCTCCGCCGCCTGCCTCCTCCCCTGCCTGCCGCTACCTGGACCCCACCTCCCTACCTACACGCCTCCTCCGCCGCGCGCCTCCTCCGCCACCGCCACGTCCGTCAGCCTGCCGTCCAGCACCAGCTGCAGCCGCCGCAGCGAGCCCATGAAGCGACGCAGGTGCAGCGCCGAGCTCAGCGACGCACCGCCCGCCGCCAGGCATAGCCGCTCCAGGCTGCGGCCCCAGTCGCTCCACGCCACGCCGCCGCCGTGCAGGCCGGCGCCAGGCGCAGCCGCCGTCCGGTCCGCGCCGCCGCCGTCGGTCCTCTCCGCCGCTGCTCCGCGCACCACGCCAGCCCCCTCGGCGGCGGCGGCGGCGGCGGCGGCGGCCCTGTCGGCGCCACCGGCGGCGGCGCCGTCGGCCTGTCGCACCATGGCGTTGAAGCTGGCGTCGGCGACCATGGGCGTGGCCAGGCTGTCGGGGTGGCCGGACGCCACCGCCCAGCAGCGGAGCACGTGGTCGCCGGCCGCCGCCGCCGCGCCGCCGCCCAGCCGCAGCTCCCGCAGCCGCGGCACCACGGCCGGCAGCCGAGTGAGCGCCGGCCACGTAAAGTGCAGTCCGCCTAGGAAGCTGTGCGGGGTTACCGAGAGCCACGAAGGCGGTGGCGCCGGCGCCGCTGGGGCAGGGGAGGCGGCCGCGGGGGAGGTCGGGGACGCCGCGGCCGCGGCTGAGGATGTGGAGCTGCTGGTGGTATGGTGGGAGTAGGGGGCCGGGGCAGGAGCGGCGGCGGCTGCGGCGGTAGCCGGAGCGCTTGCAAGCGCGGCGACGATGTCGGCGGGGCGGTGCAGGCAGTCGACGTGGAGCGTGAGGGAGGCGACGGTGGGCGGCAGCGCACAGACGAGCGGCTCCAGGGCCTCGGCGCTGAGGCTGAGGCACAGCCGCACCGAGGTCAGGGACGGCGGGGCGTGAGCGAAGCCGCTGTCGCTGCTGCTGGCAGCAGAGGTGCTGGTGACGCTGCTGGAGATGGCGGCGAGCGCCACGGGGCGGCCGGGCGGGCCGGCCGAGGCGGGGGCCGCGGGCGGCTCCTGGCGCGGCGGCGAGGCAGGTGGCGGGTGCGGCGGCTCCTGCAGGGTAGTGAAGGCGCGGTCCGAGGAGAAGGACAGCCGGCGCAGGTCGGGACGCCGCAGCATCCACAGCACGCTGCCCAGCGGCTGCAAGCACGGCGGCTCCGCCTCCGCCTTGGGGCCTGCCGGCCCCCCGCGGCCTGACGCAGTCGCGCCAGCGGAGCCGCGGGGCGCCGCCTCATGCCCGCCCTCGCCCTCGTCCTCGTCCTCGCCGCCGCGCTGCTCCACGAGCGCAAGGTGCCGCAGCCGCGGCAGGCGGCCCACCACCTGCTCCACCTGAGCCATGTCGGCGTGGCCCTCCAGGTCAAGGACCAGCCGCTCCAGGGCAGCCAGCGGCGCAGCGCCGCCGCAGGACGCCGGCACGGCGTTGCCGCCGTCCGCGTCGGCGGCCGAGTCGCGGCAGGGGCTCTGTGCGGGGGCCTCGTTGGCCAGCGCGGGCATGGCCCCGCTTGGAGCGACGGCGGCTGCGAGCGCAGGCACGGCGGCGTCGGCGGCGAAGCCGGCGAGCTCGAGGGAGGCCAGGCGGGGCAGCCGGCGCAGCGCGGTCGCGAGGCAGGCGGGGCACGGCCGCGACAGCTGGCAGCCGGAGGCGCTGCCGGCGGTACGGGCGCCGCGCCCACGCTGCAGGCTGAGCCGGAGGGCGGTGAGGCAGTGAGGCAGCGCCTGCAGTAGGGGGCCCCAGGCGTCGTCCGCCGCGGGGCCGCCGCAGGCCGCGGCGGCGCAGCTGCGTGGCGTGGCGCCACGGCGGCTGGCAGCCGGCACTGCACCCCCTGGCGCGCTGCAGGCAAGCGCGGCCACCCGCAGCAGCGACAGCTCCTGCAGGCCGGGCGCGCAGCGCAGCAGCTGCGCCAGCAGCTCGGGCGTAGCCGCCTCTGGAGGTATGGGCGTGGCGCAGCAGGCTTCGGGTCCTGGGCCGGCGCCCGCCGACTGTGGGCGCGGCGCCGCGCCAGCCGGGCCGTGGTCGATGATGGCGGTGTTGGCGGTGGGCGGAAAGTGCAGGACCAGACCGTCAAGCTCCAGGACCCTCAGCTGATGCGGCTGAAGCGCTGTCAGGGTCTGGCACCACACCGCCGGCAGCGGCGGCCAGGCGGCGGACGACCCCGGGCGGCCGCTCGGCGCGGGCTCATCCGGGGGATCGAGGCTGATGGTGGCAGCCGCCAGGCAGGGCAAGCGCTCGAGCAGGGAGCGCAGGTATCGTGGATGGGGCGGCTGAGCGCCCGAGCAGACCTGCAGGGTGTGTGTCGGGAGTTCGGGGGTATCAGTGTCGGCGGTTGGTGATGACGTGGGCAGACGCCACACAGCACAGATCGCCCGCTGCGATTGAGCCGCGCGACACTGCTGCGCTTCTTGCTGAAGCGACTCGCATGGCATGCATTGATCCCACTCGGGCGTTTCGGAAACACGCATGACCGCCCGCCTCACCTGGAGCTCGCTCCGCATCGCATCTACCACAGCAAGCGCTCCATGGCAAGCTGAGCGGACATTACGCAGGTCTCGGGGACCGAGGCCTGTGTCCGCGCAAAGCAAGGCATGCAGGGCATCCGAGAACAGTGCATTGTCATTGGATGTCGCCATGAGATGTAGCAAGTCAAGGAAACTCCATCAAGGGCGGCGTCGGCAGCAGCGATGTCTTTTTGGTCGCTGTCCCACATCGGAAAGTTTGCCGACCTGTGAGTCTCTACCAACCAATCACACAATCCTATACTGCTTGCTGTAAGAATTCTGTCTACATCTCACTGCACATAAAACACGGCCTTGTAATAAACGCGTTTACAGTGCATGCTTTGCAAATTAAGAGCCACCCTGGAGGTCTCAATACAATCACTTTATCTAATGCAATAGTTTTGGCTTACAAAGTGCGTGCCTTCCTCGGTCTTCGAGGGTGCCCACAGCGTTTACCAGCCACCAGCCCTGCATATAGCTATCTGTTGCAGCTGCTGTACTCAATAGGAGTCACGGCACTGCAGAGTGCGCAGGCGCAAACTCAGGGAAATGGTATGGGCACGTCACCCGGCGTGAGCCCGCGGCGCCCCGCGCGGCCTCTGGAGGCTGCCTCAGCCTAGCAGCATGTCGTTGCCGCCGCTCGTGACGCCGGCCGCGCGCCTTGACAGCCCAGGCCAGCGCGGCGCGGAGTCCCCTGCCGGCCTCGCACCGCCCTCGGCTGCCTCGCACGCGCCGTCGAACTTCCGCTCGGGCTTTGGCAACGGAGCTGACAGCCCCACGCCCAGCCGTAACGCCACAGCACACGGCTATGGGTCCGCGGGTGTCGCCAGCTCAGCGCCAGCCTCCCAGTGCCCGTCGCCTTCACGGCGCGGACCCACGGCAACCAGCAAGCTCGACACGGGGCCTCGCAAGCTGACCCAGGCAAGCCCTTGCTGCGGGGTCCCATCCCCAGCGCCTTCGCTGCAGCAGCGGTCTCATGCTCGGGCGTGGTTTTGGTCTTGGAACTTGGGAATCTGGCGCCGCCATGCGCACGGACGATGTCTCGATCGCAGGCGTTGGCGCGTGGGCGCTCGCGCTCCTGCGAGGCCCCGTCGGGCCCTGCTGGCGGCCTGCCGAGTGAGCGTTGCCGACCCCAGCCCGCTCTCCACTGACCTCCAACCGCTCCAACCGCCGCAGGTGCAGCAGGTGGACCGGCTGCACGCGCAGCTGATGGAGATCCTGCGCAACGAGTGGCGCCGCATCAAAACCACCAACCTGGGTGAGCGCACGAGCCGCACCCCAGGCCACAGCCCGACATCCCCAGCAGCGCCGTAGACATCTGTCCACTGGCCGTTGGGTGTTTTGTGGTTGAACACCCCGCCCCCGGAGCAGCGCGCCACGGCGGGGGGAGGCCACCTGCGCGCAGCCGCAAGCCCAGGTCCATGGCCCCCGCACAGCGTCCGCGACCCTCGCCACTGCTTACGCACCGGCCCCGGGCTCCGCTGCTGCCGCGCCTGCTGCCGCCCGCCTGCAGGCGTGCTGTCGGGCACGGCGGTTGTGGAGGAGCTGCTGCTGGGCCGCATCCACGTGGCGGCCCGCGAGCTGCACAAGCTGGCCATCACGCACGCACTGGCGGCGGACCGGCTTGGCGCGCTGTGCCGCGCCATGAGCACCGCGGAGCTGCAGCAGCTGCAGGTGCGTCACGAGGCCCTGTGGGGTGGGCTGTCCAGGGAGGAGAGGGCAGGAGGAGCCCTGGGTGTGCGGGTTTCGGAGGGCCGGGGCGGACTGGAAGGGCCGGGAGGTGGTTACCAAGGGCGAATCTGCTGTGGAGGTTGAGGGTGGCGGTGATGGTGGGATCAAATGCTGCCGAGCCCAGTCGCGGCCGCGCTGATGGTGAGGGGCTCCGAGGTTATCCCTACAGTTTTAAGCCTTGCGACTGCGCCGCATTGGGTTCTGGCTGCTGGTGCAACGCTGCGGTGCAGCCCTGACGTGTCATTGATGTGGTTGGTCCTGACCCCTGCCGCGTGCCCGCGTCGCGACACCATGCCGCACCGCAGGTCATGTTTGACCAGACGGACCACCCCGAGCTGTCCGACTACTGCCGGCTGGTCGTGTACAACACCTCGGACCCCTCCGCCAAGTCGGTGGTGGGCGACCTGAAGGCGCTGCGCGCGGGCCACGGGCGGAGAGGTGCGGTCCGCGGCCCAACGCCGCACGCGCGGCTTGACCCACTCCGCTGTCGCCTAGCACGCCAACGTCAGGGTCCTCCCGGCCCAGCCTGAGGACAGCGAGCTGCGCTGCGTGCCAAGTGGCGCTGCACGAGCGAAGGGGCGTGCCCCACTCGGCTGTCGTACAACCAGCAGGGCTCTGACGACCAAGCCGTGCGCGTGACGTACGCCCCTGTCCCTGCCCCACCAACTTGTTGCTCGCCGCAGCGCGGAGCACGTCGGGCCGGCGGCGAGGCCCGGCGCCACCGCCCAGGGCCAAGCCGCCGCCGTTCGTGCCTGGCGCGCTGCGCTTCTCCATGCTGCTGCCGGAGGGGCACCGGCTGGTGTCGGGCGCGCACGCGGCGGCCGAGCGGCGCCGGCTCGAGGAGGAGGAGGACCGCCGCATAGCAGCGGCCAGGGCGGCGCGCGCACTGGCGCGCGCGGAGGCGGAGGCCGCGAGCGCGGCGGCCCCTTCTGACGGCGCTGAAGAGGCGGAGGCGGCGGAGACGGAGCGGCGCATGGCGGGTAGGGCGGCTGCAGCATGCAACCCCGCCGGCTTCCACTGCCTCGGTCTTGCATACGGGCCGCTCGCTGCCTCACTGCCCCTTCCAACACCGCCCTCCACTGGCCCTGCGCCACTCCGCTCCGCAGGCGCCTCGGCCCGGGCGGCGCTGCTGCACGACCGCTCCACGGAGCCGCCGGAGCTGCTGCCGTACTACCTGGCTGACGTTGAGGAGCAGTGGCGGCTCACGGTGGGCACGCGCATCGAGGCGGAGGGCGTGTTCGGTACCAGCATCATGCTGCACGAGCCGCTGCCGCCCTACGAGGCGCCGCCAGAAGTGGCGCGGGTGCGAGCCGAGGCGGAGGAGGCGGCGCTGCACGCCCAGCCGGTGCGGAGTTGGGGAGCGGGCCTGGGAACGCGGAGGGCAGCGGCCCCTGGGACGTGGGGAGCAAGCTCGGGGCGCGGAGCTGGGTATGATAGGGAACGGTTGGGCCAAAGCTCGGCTGGGCGGGCTTGGGGTTGTGGGACAAAGGCATGGCGTGCGTTTCTGACTGCACCTGTGTGCTCCCTTGCGTGTGCTGCTGCAGACGGGACGCGGCCACCTGTCGCATGCTAGCACGATGGCGCGCGGGCCAGGGACGCCGGCCAGCACACGCGCGGGAGTGCCGGCGCCTTGGGGCGGCAGCGGCAGCACCGGCGGCCCGGGCAATGGCGGTGGCTTCGCGCGGATGGGGACGCGGCTGGGCAGCGCCGTGGCGTCGGCGGCAGCGGCAGCGGGGCTGTCGGTGGGCAGCGCCGGTGGGGCAGGCTCGAGCAGCGTAGGGACACCGGAGGGCGGCACGCGGGGTGCAAGGGAGCCTTCTGCCGGCGTGTCCCGGTTTGGCAGCGGCACCGGTGATGCGGCCGCAGCGGCGTCGGGAGCGCCGGTGGCGGGCTCGGGCACAGCGGCGGCAAGGGCCGGGTTGGCCAGCCGGCGGGGCAACCAGCGGCCGACGGCGCTGTCGGTCCCTGAAGAGGGACCGGAAGGGGCAGACGCAGGTGGGACAGCGCCCGCCGATGCAGGGCCAGCGCATGCGCCGTGAGCCTGGGGCCGTGCCTCGGATGACCAGTGGCCCGCCACTGGGCACGGGATCGGCCGGCGGCGGCGGCGGCAGGGCTAAGCGACTGGTGCTAACGTCGATCAAGCTGTCCAAGACCGCTGCCCTTGCCGGCCGGTACTGCTGGTGTGCAATGCACAGCACGCCGCGCCGGGCCTGGGTTACGGCCTGTAGGTCTGGAGGGCTCTGCAACAACCATCCATACGTTGGGCAGCGTCGCTGCGACCGTGGGGGCAGCGCAACCGCTGCGACCCCGGGCATTGCTTGTACATGTATGCATGTTGTGGCTGCGCTTGTGAGCTGGTATGCTACTTGTGCTGCTGTGAGTGGGTGTGCCTGTCATGGACTTACGTGCATGGCTGTTGCGTTATGTTGCATGCGCCTCACGTGTCCTGGTAACACCTGTCTCGCTTGCCGGCACACCACGTCCAGCTAGTACGACCGCTACCACACGTCCGTGCAAATTACCGCCAGCTGCCTTGCGGCATGTCACCTGCCAGCCACAGCCTAGCCCCTCAGCCTCCATCGTTCGCGCCTTTCGTCCGCGCGCCAGAAAAGCAGAACGCGCGTGACTTGCTGCGGCCACGTGTTGCACAGCATCGGCCCGCCGGCCATCAAACGCACCTTGCCCTGGGCCGCACCACCAGCCAGTTGACCCTGCCCTAGCTCCATCCCTACCGTATCACCACAATGCTGCAGGCCGCCAGAAGCAGCCCTACACGGCCCAGAAAGCGGCCGAGTGACAAGCACCACTCGACCGCGGCCGCCGCCGCCGACTCCTGCCTGGCGCTCAAGCGTCATGGCCCGGCTCGTACGGCATCATGCCTTGCTCACCGGTCCCTAGCTCTCCTGCCGCCATGCGGCCGCCGCCACCGTAGCTCCCGCTCATGCTGCCCATCACGCCGCCGACCGTGCAGCGCCGCGCCGGCGGCGGCGCGTCCGCCCACGCCTCTTGCCGCCACGCCTGCCCTTCCCCGCCGGCGCTGTGCCGCGCGCCGGCCGCCGGCCGCACCCGCTCCAGCGCCCCGGGCGTCATGTCGCAGTCGAAGGTGTAGGTGGCGTGGCCGGCCTCCTCACGACTCCCCGGCGCCTCCTGGACTGCCTCAGCAAGCAGTTCCTCGCGGCCCCAAGCCACGGGCAGCAGCTGCCCGCCGGTGCGTGGCGCCAAGTGCCCTCCGACGCCAGCCGCGAAATCGCATGATAGGCTGACCGGGTCCGACGCCGCCGGCGCGCCGGCGTCGCCCGGCTCAGCGTCAGAGTACCGCTCCCGCAGCGCGGCCTCAACCTCGTCTGACTCCTCGCCAACGTCGACCCAGTCGGCGGGGTCCAGGGTGTTGGCCCGTGGCGGTGTGGGCGCCTCGCCCCAGCTGCTGTGCGTCGGTCCCGTCACGGGCCGCGCGCGGCGTACCGCCAGGTTGTGGGCAAGAGGGCCGATGAAGTGGACGCCTGCGCGCAGGAGGAGGCGAGTTCGCAGGGTGTGTGAACACGGCAGCGGCTAGCTGGTCACGACCTCCGGAAACCAACAGCCTAAGCGAATGGCGGAAGCGCTAGGGTGGTGGCCTGCCTTGGCACGGCACCCACCTTGCGACGGCTGCGGTTGCTGCTGCTGGGAGGGCTGTGGGCCGCCACGCATGAGGCCGAGCTGCAGGGGCCCCAGCGCGTTGATGCCCACGCCGCAGGCTGATGCGTTGAGTTCCCGGAGGGGAGTGATGAGGGCAACATGCTGCGACGCCGCCGTGGAGCCCGGCCCGGAAGACCCGGCCAGCACGAGCTGCCCGCTCGGAGCCGAGCCTGCGTCCGCGGCGGTGCGCCTGCGCTCCGGCGCTTGCGCCGGTGTCACCGCATCCGCAGAAGCGCGCTGCTGTAATTGGATGGGCGCCCCTGCACGGCAGCGCAGCAGACGCGGGATACCGGATCCTGCGTCAACTCGGGTACGTGATGCAACCTACAGCACACTCTGGGCCCAAAGCAACAATGCACCGTGCACATGAAAGCTTACCCGGGTCCGAGCGGTTGGCGCCGCGCACGATGTGCGAGTCACCAGACTGCCGCGCCGAGGCGCCGTTGCCGCTGGCCTGCCGCGCCACGCCCCCGGCGCCGCCAGCTACCGGCCTCGGCGCGCCGCCGGCGCTGCCGCTGCCGCGGGCCCCGCTGGGGCCACGTTGCAGCGCCGCGCCGGACACGGTCAGCGCCGCCTGGCCCGAGCCGGCCGTGCCACCGACCGTGGCTGCCCGCCCACGCAGCTGGGCTTGCAGTGGCATAAAGTCCTTCTGCGTGTACCCCACCAGCACCGCCGTGGATGGGTCGTGCAGGCGGTTCCGGTGCAGCTGCATGGGGCCCATGGTCGCCGCAGCCTGCTGCCGCTGCGCCGCCAGGGCCGCCATGAACGACCCCCCGGACCCAGAGGATGCCTGGAGGGTGCCGGAGCTGCGGCGAGATACGCCAGCGCTGCTGCGCCCCGCGGCGGATGCGCCTCCGGCGCTGCTCCGGCCGGCAGCGAGCGCCGCGCCGCCTCCACTGCCCGAGCCGGCGCGAGCCGGGCCGCGGCGGGCGGCCGCTGCCGGCTGCAGGTCGACGCTGGAGGAGGGCAGCGGCCCCTGCGCCACGCCGTCGGCTGCTGCCACGGCCGCCCGCAGGCCGCCTGAGGGCCCCGAGCCCACGGAGGCGAGGCTGCCGCGCGCGCCGCCGCCTGCCGGACCCCACTGGCCTGCCGAGCTCGCGACCGGCGCCGCCACCCTGGCGCCCTCCCCACGCCCGTCCGCCCTGCCGTGGTCCGCAGACACCTCGAGCGTCAGCTCCGAGCCCGACAGCCCCGACGACTGGCCGTCGCTGTGCGCGCCAGCCCCGGCGCCCTGCGCAGCCGCGTCGCCGGCCCCGCCCTGCGCCGCGTCCTTGGCGGGCGTGCCCGTGGGCGTGACGTGGGGGTTGGAAGATGACGCCGGCGGCGCGTCCATGTGCGGGTCGTAGGGGAGCTGCGGCGCCGGGGTGAAGTCCGGGTCGCCCTGCGGCAGCATGCGGCCGCGGTCGGCCATGGGGCGCTTGCGTGCGGAGAGCAGCGCGGGGTGGTCGTCCCGATTCACAATGGACGGCGACATGATGCAGAAGATGTCGTCGCGGGAGCGAGTGCGCTTCTGGCCCACACTGACGCTTGCGCTGCCGGGGCTGAGCGGCTGCGACGGCGCGCGCTGCTGCTGTGGCGTCGAGAGCGCCGAGCCGGCGTCCGGGGTCGCGTCGACGAGGGTGCTGGGCTCGGCGTGCGCCTGGGGCGTGGTGGCGCTGGGCGCGGGCGTGGCGGCCGGCAGCACCGACGCGACGGCGAAGCAGGAAATGGCCGGTGACTTGGGCGTGCCGGCGCCGGCCGGCGGCTGGCGCTGCGGCAAGGCGCGAGTGCGCTGCGGCCGCGACGTCGGCGTGGCGTTGCTGTTCCACACCGGTGGCATGCCAGCGCTGGCACGCTGCGCTGCCGCCGGCATCGGCATTGGCGCGCCGCTGGACGTCGGCGTCGCAGCCGAGGACGCCGTCCCGCTCATGGTTCGCCGCGGCGCACCAAAGGCCCCTCCGCTGCTTGGCGTCCCCACTGAGGAGCGGCGGCGGGCTGCCAATGCCGCAGCGCTTGCAACTTCGGCCAGCTGCTTCTGGGCCAGCGACGCACATGCCAGCTGCTTGCGTACGCCGGCACCCGGCCGCGACACCGCATCGTCCTGGGGCGTGTGGTTCAGGCTGACGCTGCTGGCGGCGGCGGAGGCTACAGGGCTGGTGCGGGCGTCGCTGGGCTGGGGCTCGGCCACGTCTACGGCGAAGGACGCGGCAGCGGCCTCGCCCGACGAAGTGGACGCGCGCTCCCACACCGGCTGCCGCTGGGGCAGGTGCGAAGGCGAGCGGTCCTCCTCCAACGGCGGCAGCGTGCCGCGCCCCGTCAGCGGCCTGCGCAAGTGGGGAGGACGCTCATCACACGACGTCGACCACCCTGTCCGGCACTGCCGACGGAGCGCCTACTGAAACGGAGTGCTTGGCAGCGCCGCACGCCCTCTCACCCAAACGCGTCGTCCTCGGCCGTTTCGTCCTCATGGCGCTCCATCCCGCTGTCCTCGTCCTCGTACGGCATCTTGCCAGCCAGCGCCAGACCGTGCGCAATGCGCTCCAGGATGGGCGTGCCACCGCCGCCGACGGCCCCGCCACCGCTGCTGGGCAGGCGCGGCGTGCGCGTCTGGCGCAGGCGCGGCGTAAGCAGGGTCTTGATGCGTGGCGTAGCCCGCGAGATGCTGACGCGCACGCCGGCGGCGCGCCGGCTGCTGCCCGGCTCGAAGGCGGCCATGCTGGAGCGCAGCTGCGACATTCGCAGCTGCGACAAGTCCAGCTTTGGCGGCTGGTAGTGGTGGTGGATGGACTTAGCCCGACGATGCGAGGGGCGCGAGGGCAGCAGCGGGGAAGAGCCGGCCCCCGGCCTACGGCGACAGGGCAGGAGCAGGGCCAGGACGTCAGGCGGGCGAGAGGAACATCAGGGGTGGCAGCAGGGCAGCAGGCTTGATTGCGGATGCTTACTCGTGAGCCGGCATGCCCTCCTCGGGGATGCGCTCAATTGCGGCCGGCGAGCCCCGCCCGCCGGCTCCGCCACCGCTGGCACGTCGCGGCAGCCCTTGCTCGGCGCCGGCGCCGCCAGCGGATGGCACGGCCGCGGTGGCGCGGTGCTGGCGCAGCGCCGCCTGGAGCAGCTCCGACGGCATGCTGAGCCGCAGCAGCGCCTCGCGGCTGAACTGCTGCAGGCCCTGCGTCAGCGTGTCGCCGCCGGCGGCTTGCTTGGGAGCGGGCGCGGCGCTAGAGCTCGTGGCGGCGGTGGTGGCGGTGCTGGTGGTGGGCGCCATGCGGGCGAGGTGGATGCTGGCGCGCATGGAGGCCATAGAGGACGCCTTGGAGGCGCCTGCAGAGGCCAGCCAAATCAAACAGGGCGGAACATCATCAACGGCTGGCCCTCCCGTTGCCTGTGCAGGTTTTAGCCTGGCGCACCCGCGCTAGAATGGCGCTGTGCACCAGCTGGCACCTCGGGAGAGGTGCAGACGCGTCAGGGGCACGTACCTGGCCGGGGCGGCAGGTGGGCCATGCTCTGGCGCACTGTGATGTTGTTGGCCTTGAGCCGCTCCCGCGCGCCCTTGTCCGTGCACAGCGGCGCCCACTCCGCGGGCTGCAGCCGGCTGCGCGCGCGGATGGTGCTGAGCACGCGCGCTTTGCTGCCGGCGTCGCTCGACTGTGCGTTGCGCGCGGCGGCGGCGCGGGCGGCGGCGCGCTGGCCGGATGTGACGGCGCTGGTGCTTGCGCTTGCGGCACGCTCCGCGGCCAGCTTCACCTTGGCCTCCTGCAGGCGCCGAAGGGCGTGGTGCATCACGATCTGGCCATATGCTGAACTGCTGCGAGGGCCGGCTTACCCTCGCGTCAACCTCAGCGTTCTCCTGGTGTGCCTTGCCCAGGTCGACGGCGAAGTTGTCCTGCAGGGCCGGGGAGCAAGACGCTCTCAGTGGTTATGGCCTATGCCCTTGCCCTGCTGGGCAGCAAGTGACCCACACGCCATGATGAAGGGATTGCCGGGGCACGACTCACCAGGACGCCGAAGAACTTCTTCATGTCGGTGGTGTCCTGCTTGCCGTTCAGGTAAGACCGCAGCTGCTCGTAGGCCGCCTCCGCCTGTGTCGCCTCCGCCTCCGCGCCGTCCACAGCCGCCTGCGTCTTGGCCAGGAACGACCGCGCAGCCACCTGTGGCGGGGGCCCAGCACAGCACCACCACGAAGTCAACAAAGCATTGCAAACACCAGCGTGGCCGTGACGGCAACAATACGAGTACGCATTCTCCCTCACATAACCGGAAACTCACCAGGAACGGCGTGTCCTGCGTGCTCTCCTCGGGCACGGCCGCTCTCAGGTCCTTGAGCTTGCCCCGCATGCTCCGCAGCTCGTCCAGGATGGCGCCGCCGCTCAGCTGCTTGGCCAGCCGCACCGAGCTCAGCTGCTCCGTCAGGCGCTCGTTGGGGAACTGCCGCAGCTGCTCCCTGCGCGGCAACAGCGACGAAGCAGCAACGCTCTTCTTCAGCGACCCAGTGCCCCGCAGCAGGCGGCCCGTGCCCCAGCAGCAATCGTCGCTGGGTTTTCCCGGCGCGCCTGGCGACGAAGTGCAGCAGCGTGGTGCCCTTCTTCTTGTTGGACCGCACGTCGCGCAGTTTCTCCAGCGTCTCCAGGTGAAAGCCCACGGCTGCGCCCTGCGGCGTGGAGCCGTTGAGAAAGTTGCCGATGGCGAGCGCCATCTTGAGCAGGTGCCGCATCAGGTTGCTGCTGCGGATCTCCGCGCAAGCGGCGCTGATGGTGGAGATCTCCTGCGGGCTCGGGGCCATGGCGGGGTGCGGACGACAGTACGTAAGGCGGCCGGGATGTCATGCGTGGGGCTAAGGTAGGGATGCTAGAGTCGTGGGCGGATGCAGGCTTGCGGCCGCAGGACGCAGCTCGCACCGCGGATAGGGCCTCCATGCGGCGCGGCATGGCGGCCATGGCGATGCACACGTGCATCTTGGGCTCCAGGTCGGCCACTAGCGGCAGCAGCTGCGAGGATGGCAGGGCGACAAGGCAATGAGGAACGCGTGAGCAGCTCCTTACCCGACCCATCAGCATGGGCTCAAGTGTGTGCCGAACCGACAACCTCTCGCAACAGGTGCCCACCTCAAGCAGGAACTGGTCTGCCTCGCACAGCCCCGACCGCTCGCCAGTGTATGCTGCCAGGGCCTTGCGCTCCTCCTGCGGGCCGACAGGGCAATGGCCGCTCAGCACGTGTCCTGCAAGTCGCCCTGTGGCAGGCCCGTCCCCGTGGTGTCCAGCCCTGCTGCTGTCTGCGTACCGCCGATGGCAGCGCCTCGACGACTGCCTCCAGCTGCTCCTCGTCCATGCACGTGTCCGCCGTGGTGGTCATGTGCACGAGCTTGGCCACGATCTGCACCGCAACAGACCCCGAGGACCGGTACTTCCGTCACCAGAAGGGCAGCGCGACGTGTTGCGGGCATTTTTCACGATGCTTGCAGCGGCGCACAGGTAGGCTGGCACCCAGCCCAAGCAGCATGGCGTGTGTCGCAGGGTCCTCCTGCCGCACCTGCGCAGGTCCCAGCGGCCGGAACTTGGACAGCCGAATGGCGATGTTCTGGGCCCGCCTGGACTCAGTGAGCATGACCGTGGGCGCCGCCCGCCGGCCCAGCCCGACCGCCCGGGCCTTGGCCTGGAAGGACGCCACCTCAAAGTCATTCTCCAGTGACGCATAGTCCACCTCGACCTACGACGCAGGGCCGCGCAGGCGAACAACGGCAGTGGAGCGACGGGTAGTGCAGTTGTACGGCATGCTGCTAGGTTAGGCTAGTGGATGTGCATGTGGGGCGGCCATGTGGGCGGGGGCAGCAGCATGGCATGCGCGGCTCACCGGCCCCGACATCTCCTGCTCCGACCACAGAGTGTTGCGCGCGCCGTGCTTGGGCAGTTTGCGCCAGTTGAGCTTGCTGGTAGCCTTGCTCTTGGACGGAAGCGAGGCGCACTCCAGGGCCGCGCCGCCCAGCGGGGGCGTCATGGCGTCATTGGCCAGGGTGCTGACCCCGACCACTGGGGGCATGCCTGGCGGCGGCGGTGGCGGCCCGCGAGGCGGCGGCGGCGGTGGCGCCTTGCCGGCCGCTGCGCCGCCGAAGACCGGCGGCGGCGGCGGTGCGGGTGGGGGTGGCGGCCCGCCCGGCCTCCCACTGGGCGCCGGTGTGAGGAGCGGAGAAGGCTTGCACTCCAGGCCCTTTTGCTGCCAGGCGCCGGCGGGCGTGTGGTGCACCGGCGGCGGCGGTGGGCCCGGGGGCGGCGGAGGCGCCGCTGAGCGGGGCGGAGTGACCACGTAAGCGTTCGGCGGCGGCGGCGGCGGGCCCGGTGGTGGTGGCGGTCCCGACCGCGGAGCTCCCGCCATAGCCGGCGGCGGTGGGGGCGGTCCCGGCGGAGGAGGCGAGGGAGGCGTACGCGCGGCGTTAGCTAGGCCCACCACTACGGGCGGCGGCGGCGGCGGACCCGGTGCTGGCGGCGGCGGTGACCGCATGCCCATCGCCGTGGGCGGTGGCGGCGGCGGTCCGGGCGGAGGTGGCGGCGGCGCCCTCGCCTGCGCAACCGCCGCCATCATGGGCGGCGGCGGCGGCGGACCAGGCGGTGGCGGTGGCGGCGCTGGCGATCGTGCTGCGAACACAACCGGCGGCGGCGGGGGCGGCCCTGGTGGCGGCGGCGGCGGGGTGGCTGCCGGCGACCGGCCGAAGTTCATCGGCGGTGGCGGCGGAGGCCCCGGCGGCGGCGGTGGTGGCGCCTGAGGCACCGACGGGGCCATCGCCGGGTGCACCGGCTGAGGCCGCGAGGTCGCGCCCATGCTGCAGCGCAGGTTGGGCTCGGGCTCGTCGCTCGCATGCCCCAATCCCGGCGCCTCCACCTCACTCCCTGCCCGGCCGACCGCTCCAGGCCGCGCAGTCGCGGCCCCATCGCCGGACTCCTGCCCCAAAGGACCCGTGGTCGCGCCGGCCGCTGCCGCCGACGGCTCTGGCGTGGCGTGACGCCGCGCGTACTCCTGCATTGCCTCGGTCAGACTCATGTCCGGCAGTCGGGAGCGGATGCGCTGCGAGGTAGGCGTGTGGCTCAGCATCTTGTCCAGCGCCGAAATGGCATACATGCGGATCGCCTCGGGCCCCGGGTCCACATTGAGCAGCGCCACGGCACCCGCCGCTGCTGCTGTGGGCGCGGGCGGCGGCCGCGATGTCGCTCCGCCGCCGCTGCTGCTGCCGCCCGCGGTGCGCACCGCCGGCACCGCCAGCGTCAGCTCGGACGCTTGCGGCTCGTCGTCGTCCTGTGCGCCGCTGTCAGCCGTGCTGCTAACCTCGTCGTCGTCCTCCTCCTCCTCCTCGCCGTTTGCGGGACCGTCAGGGCCGCCGCCGCTGCTGCTGCCGCACTCGACCACGTCATCCTCGTCGACTGTCTGGCTTGTAGCAGCCGCCAGCGACAGGGAGAACGACGTGTGCGTACTGCCCACTGCGGCCGACGACAGGCACGGCATCGGTCGCAGTGGGCTCACGTCCTCGGTCCCCGGCGCACCCGGCTCCGGCGTGCCCTCGCTGTGGCCCTCGCCCTCGCCATGTGCTAGGACCACGCCGCCGTGCATCGCAGGCCGCGCTACGGCGCCGGTGCTGGCCTGGTCCTCCAGCGGCGTGCCCATGTTGCTCTCGCAGCCCTCGGGGATGGGCGTGTGCAGGGTCATGAAGCTGCGCATGGAGGCGCACGTGGACCGGCGCCGGCCGGCGCCCATGCCAAGGCCCATGCCGATACGTGAGCGCGCAGGTGGCAGCCCGCTGCCGCTCGCCCCGCGGCCATCGGCCGGACCGCCGCCGCCCGCGGCGCCCGAACCGCTGCGCGAAGGGGCCGGCGCGGCCGAAGCCGCCGCCGCGCCGAGGCCCATGAGGGACCGCGAGAACGTATCCGTCGCGTTTGGCCGCGCCCGTGCTGGGCCGCCCGTCGGCGCGGGGTAGCTCTGTCCACGCACGAGCGGCTGGAACAGCGCCGCCGCAAATTGCTGCGCCGCGAGCTGCTGCGCCGCCTCCAGCTGGCTGGCGGCGTGGGCCCGGGAGCTGGCTGTGTCGTCGACCAGCTTGGACGCCGTGCGCCGGGCCTTGTCCCGGGCATCGGGTGCGCCCTGGCCCGGCTCCATGCGGCCGGCGTCCGTGGTGAGCGAGGACGTGGCCTGCTCGTAGCGCGGCGGCCGGGACGGCATAGCTTTGGCGGCGGCTGCGGGGCTGGTGTAGCGTTGGTTGAGAATGGGCAGCTGCTGAAGGGGCGACACGACCATGGGGGAGGTGATGCGGGGCGCCAGCGGCGCCGCCGGGATAATCAGCCTGGGCGGCGGGTGCGGCGGCCCCGAGGCTGCGGGCGGTGCTGGCGGCGCGGCAGCGGGTGCCGCGGCGGGCGCCGACACCGCCGCTGCAGCAGCGGCGGCAGCCTGCACGGCGGCAGCCGTCGGCACGAGCACCTCCAGCGACTTAATGTCGTGCAGGCCTGTGTGGGGTATCAGGGCGCAGACAGAAGTCTTGCGATGCCGAACTTGGTTTGCAGTCAAGCATCAACACGGCAGCTGCTAGACAGTAGCAGCAAGGCTGCCTAGTATAGCACCTGGGCTGGGTTGCAGCGCGTGGCCCACAAAGGTGATGCGGAGGTGATTGCCGATGGGCGGGCTGTCGGAGCTGAGCAGGAAGGTCTGCTTGAGCCGGGCCTCGCCGCCGCTGAAGACAGGCACGTCAGGGCCCAGCTGCCGAAAGGGGCCATTGGGCGCCGTGGCATGGAAGAAGCGGATGGAGGCAGGCATGCTATCCACTTTGGAGAAGGTGACCTGAGGGAAGGCGGCATGAAGCGGGGTCGGGCACGGCAATACAGACACATACCAGCCAGCATGAGTTCAAGCCATTGCCGTACCTGCACGGACATGGCGGCGTACATCTTGAGGCGCAGCTTGACCACCACATGGCTGGTCATGGTCTGCTGGTAGCTCCTGCAGGTAAAGCGACGAATGAGAGCGGTCAGCGTCCACGGAGCTCGTGCGCGGCACGGATGCAGCATCTCCGTTCCCAGGCATCACTAGCGCCGTACTTGGTCCGCCATGTCGACGGAGGCTTTGCTGGCCGGCGCATGGCCTTGGCGTCCGCCTGGCTCACGACGCCAACTACGTCAGCTGCGCCCGTGCCCGACGCCTCCACCAGCTCCTTGATGGCCGACGCGCCACTCGCTACCGTCGAGCACCTGATCACTGGCGGCGTCTGAGCAGGCGGCGGGCCGGGTGACTGGGAGGCCTGGGCACGGGAGCCTGCTGCTGCTGTGGATGCGGTTGCGTGCGCAGCCGGCCGTGAGCTCGCTGCAGGACAGGGCTTGGCCGCAGCAGCAACCTCAGCAGGCGGCGTCTGTGGAGTCGGCGGCACTACGTTCTCCTGGTCATCCTGCTGCTGCCCGGCTGCATCAGAAGGCGCCAAAAGCTTGTGCTGCGTCCCCCACTTCGAGGATGGCCCCGCGCGCGTTGTGCAGGGTGCAGACGCTGGTGCGCTTGGCAAGTCAGCATCCTTGTCCGTCTGTCGGCTCGCCAGGCTGGCGCTCGTGCTGGACGCGTTGCTACCTCTGCTGTACTTGCTCGCATAGCTCCTGCGTTGGCGACAGGATGTTAGTTGCTCCATCAACAACAGCTCGCATGGCCGCAGGGGCTAGCAGTTGCCTCACCCAGCAGAGGCTCTAGAACCTCTTTCTGTTGCACTGACGAGCCCGGGCCTCTTGGCCACGCCCTGCTTGTTGCCCTGCTGCGAGTCAAGGGCAGCATCCTTGTTAAAGGAAGGGCGCGCCAACTCTGCCTGCTGGCTACAGTATTGCTTGACTACTCACTTGGCTCGACATTGATTGCTCACTGCCACATTTGACTCTCGGGCAGCGCGCTTGGCGCCCAGAGCGCGAGCCCAGCGGTCAGCTGTTAGACGCGACAGACAATCCCCTTTCTTAGTATATGGTGTGCACCTATTTTATATCACAATATGTGCGAGTGTCGCAAGTGGTGTGGGGAGGAGCGGGTGACAGGGGGCAGCTGTCGTCGTCCTGGAACCGCGCCTCAAAGAATCGGCCTAAAAGCCCCAAGCCGCCCACCGGCTTTCTGAAGACAAGTTACTCTGCGCATGATACTTCGTTGCAATTTGGGCCGCGGACTGCTGTCCTGCGCACGCGGAATGCAGTCGTTCGCCCTTCGGGCACACAGCGCCGGGGCCTGGCCCCGGCCTCAGCAAGCTGTTAGCACAGTCTGTTGTCAGGGACTTGTGGCCTCACGAGCAGTCGTGCGCCAAGGAGATGTGGCTCTCGGCTTTCCGTTGTCGGCGGCGCCACCGACACGAGGATTTGCAGCCAGCCGGCAACGCGTGAACAAAAAGCCGCGGCTGTCGCCTGTCGCGGCGTCGGCGTCGGCGGTGTCGGGGGCCGAGGCCTTCTTCGCTGCCGAGCATGACAGCTTCACAGGGCTCGGCGTGTCACCAACACTGCAGCGGGCGCTAGAGGAGAGCGGGTTCAAGCGTCCGTCGAGGGTGCAGGTGCGCGGCCAGGGGGCGGCGGCGTGGGACGCTTGAGAAACGAGGGGTGAACTGACATGAACGTCGAAACCCACACCCTCCCCGTTCTGAGACCCTGCTGCGACCCGCCTACCGGCGCCGCCCCAACCCAACCTCGCTTTTCATAAGGCCCCGAACGCGGTCCGCAACGTGGTAGAACGAGGCGCAGGTCCAAGGCCCCGTGTCTTGCACGGCAACCCCAGCCCCGCTTCCGCCCCGAACAGGAGCTGGCGGCGCCCCACATCCTCCGCGGCCGCAACGTGGTTGTCGCTGCCGAGACTGGCAGCGGCAAGACACTGTCGTATGTAGTGCCCATCGCGCACCTCATGATAAAGCAGCGCGCGGCGCTGGAACAACAGAAGCGCGACCGCGAGGCGCAGGAGGTGGAGGACGCCGACACCCGCACCGGGGGCAAGCAACGGTGAGCGCAGATGAGGTCGGGACCCGGCCACAGGCCAGGGCCCGGTCACGCCGACGCCAGGCTTCTAGCCCGCAGCTCACCAGCGGGCCAGCCTCGCCACACTGAGGGCCCGAGCTTCTGGCTCTGAGTTTGCTCACTGGTTCGCATTCCCTGGGCGCCAGGGCCCGACAAGGCCATGGGCCTGACAGGCTGCAGTCCAGCCAGTAGCCTACCAGCGGGCCCGGCTCGCCGCTCCGTCCCCCCTGCTGACTGCCCTGGGCACCATGTCGCCCCTCCGCAGGTCGCCCGGGCCCCGCCGCTACCACGCCCTGGTCCTCTGCCCCAACGTGCCGCTCTGCCAGCAGGTCAGCCGCAGCGCATGCAACCCCGCGCCACCACACGGCCCGAACCTGCGCGAGTGCCTCCGCCTGACCTATGTGCCGCAGTCAATGCCGCTCCGCGATCACGTGGCCCGGCACGAACCCATGACCCCACACTCAGCCCGCAACCCGAACCCCGAACCTCCTCCAGGTGGTGGCCTCCGTCAACGCCCTGCGCGGCGAGGACGGCGAGCCGCTGGCCACCGCCGCCGTCATCAACAGCAGCAGCCCGCCGCCCTTTGACGCGCCCGACTTTATTGTGGCCACGCCCGCGGGCCTGACCACGCTGCTGGAGGACTCGGGCGGCGCGTACGGCTGGCTGTGGAGCGAGGAGGGCCTGCAGGTGGGGGCCCGCAGGGCCTCCGCAGGCAGTCCGGGCAGCAGCAGGGTTGAAGGGGGCTTGGACGCCGGCGTGGTGCTGCGCATTGTACACACGATGAGCTGGCCCGTCCCGCCCTGCCCTGCCCTGCCCTGCCCTGCCCTCCTGTCACCCGTTGCTAGACCCGTGTGCGGCACGTGATCCTGGACGAGGCAGACCTGCTGCTGGGGGGAGCCTACAACAAGGCCACCGTGCGCGTGCTTACGGTGGGGCAGCCAGGCGGCCGACGCGTCGCGCAGTTGGGGACTAGAGGGGACTGGGAGGGGCAGCCAGCAGCGGGCCCGGCGTTGCGGACTGCGCCCGCGGCCGTGCGTGTGGGGATAGAGTACTTGACTCGGTGGTTCCGGCGCGGTGGAGTCCACTGCCGTGCCTCGGCAATGGTGTGAAAATGGTCGCTTGCGAGACCTGCAGCCACTCGGACGCCGACCCCTTGGTGCTGTTGTCGGCCCCTGTCCCCCGGCCGTTGCAGCTGTTCAAGGTGGCGGACCGGCGGCGCGTGGAGGCGCGTGTGTTTGAGGAGCTGGGCCTGGCGGACAAGGGCGATTTTGACAGGTTGCCGCGCGCCATCCAGGTCGCTGCGTGGCAGGGTAAGCCACCTTCAGGTCTGGGGCAGCCTGGCAATTTGCCCCGGCCATGTGGCAGCGGAAGCGACGCCCCTTGGAGCACCGGGACCTGCTCCCCTGCCAGCCCCTGCCGACCAACCTTGGAGTGTCTCAGGGCTTCAAATAGCGCGCTCGCCACACCCTGCCTGAACTGCACCCTCCCTCCCCCTGCTCCTGCCCACCTCTGCCAGGCGGCGTGCCCGCCATGCTGGCCGCCGGCTACCGCCCACGCCGCGCGCTGGACCCGGACGCCAAGTACGGGCCGTACTGGCGACGGCAGTACGTGTTTGCTGCCGCCACCATGCCGGCGGTCATGTTCAGTGACGTGGGCAGCCAGATCGCCAAGGCGCACCCCGACGCGGAGTGGGTCAGCACCGAGCTGCTGCACACCAGCAAGCCGCAGCTGCAGCACGCCTGGCGCGAGGTGCGCAGGCGCCGCAGTGGTGGCGGGTGGGGTGCGTAGCGTGGTGGGCGTGGGCAGGCTTGTTTGGGTAGCCGGGCCCCGGGAGCGGCACAAAAGCGGTTGGGTCGCGGCCATGTCGCTTGGATGCCACCGCAACCCACCGCGCCGTCCATCAACCCTCGTCCGTGTGGATGCTTCCTCCGTCGCCGCCCAGGTGGACAACGACTCCACCCTGGCGCCCGCGCTGCTGGAGGCCGTGCGGGCCGACCCGGACTACCAGGCCCGCACCGGCAAGACGCTCGTGTTCGCGGCGGACGGGGCCTCGGCGGACGCCGTGTCGCAGGTGCGATGCCAGGGGCCCCAGCCCCGGCAGCTGCCCCACTCCCGCTGACTGACGGGGCCCCACATGCGGCTGCGATCGTAGCATCTGCGTGGTCCATGGCAACACTAGGCCACCTCACGAAGGCAACAGCGATGCCGCACTCCGCCAGCAGCAGCGGTGCCTGGCCTGCGGCCCCACCGGCCTGCCCCACCGCTCCTCCCTGCCCCTCACCACTCTGCGCCCTTGGCCTGCTGGCCCCGCGCGCAGGTGCTGGCGGGCGGCGGCGTGCCGCACGTGGTGTACCACAAGAGCCGCACCATGCCCGACCAGGCGGCGGCGCTGGCGGCGCTGCGCGAGCAGCCGGGCGCGGTCATGGTGTGCACGGACGCGGCGGCGCGGGGGCTGGACGTGCAGGGCATCACACACGTGGTGCAGGTGCGGCGCGCTCTGGGGCGGCCGGGAAGCTTGGTATCAGGGGTCAGAGGCATGGCTTCTGTCAGCGACAGCTCTAAGCGGATAACTCCCGTAAATACGGGCCGGGGCAGGTTGCCTCTTTGGAGCAGCAGCCCCCAGGCGCGTAGGGAACGCCCCCACCCCAATCCTGCGGCTTGCAGCTTACCGGTACCTTGCTTTGCGCCCTGCCTGCGCAGGCCGACTTTGCGGCCAACGCCATCGACTTCATCCACCGCATCGGCCGCACCGCGCGCGCGGGTGCGAGCGGGCGCGTGACGTCGCTGTACCGGCCCCGCAACCGGGCGCTGGTGGAGGTTCTGCAGGGTTTCATCGCCGAGGGGATGCCGCTGGAGGCGGCCTTCAGCCGCGCGCGGTCGTTCAGCAAGAAGCTGAAGAAGATGGGCGGCGTGTTCGTGCCGAGGGGCATGACAGTGGGCGAGGTGCGGGGCGAGGAGGAGGGCGAGGGGGGGGAGGACGGGGCACAGGGCGCACGGGGGAGAGGCGCGGGCGCGCCGGCGGAGTCGGGTGCGGGGCGGTAGGAGGGCGTGGGGCGGGATGGCTGCACGGTGCAGGCGCGGCGCGCAGGGACTGCAGACCTGGGCCTGGGCGCCCTGGTGGCGGCATTGGGTTGGCAGGTGGTGGTGTGAAGCGCGGTGTGCGCTTGTAACGGCTGGGAAGGCATCGCGTCCAATCACGGCTGTGCACACAGCCGTTCAAGTAGTGTATGATGCAGCTACAACTTACAGCTCACCCCAAAAACGTAATTCACAGTGGCAGCACGGTATCCGGCACCAGAGTGCCAGCCGACCACCGGCCCCTTGAGTACTGTGTTAATTACCCCTGCTAACGACGCCCGGCTCGGTGTGCAGCCGCACTGCGGTCAGGTACAGCTCCCACGCCACGCGCTTTGCACACCGGACGCAGCTTCAACAGTGGCGTTGTGAACTCCCCAATCGCTGACCCAGCAAAGTCACGGCCCCCTGCAGTACATCTGCCCCACAGTACAACAGTCTCCGTGTGCCTCCCAAGTCCCATTCGTACTCGCGGCCGTTGGCTTCCCAATTGCTGATGATCCCTCGTTAAGCTCGCTCATCCTGGCCCGTAGCCAGCCCACTGCACCTCCCCACCGCGCTGCTCCGCCAGCATGTCCCAGGGCATTTGCCCCTCATCCTATAGTACAGAATCTCCTCCCTGGACCCCGATGCGGGCGGCTGCCCCTCAGATCCAGATGTCGCTGCTGCAGTCGCCGCCTGGGTAGCGCACCTCATGGGCAAGCACCGGGCCGCCCGGCTCCTTGCCTGCGAGGGCGAGGGACGGAGCGTGTCAAGACCACCGCAGCATACACGCCTCCGCAGCAGCAGCACGGCAGCTCCCGGCTCGCAACCACAAGGGCGTGCTACGGCGAGCTCCGCGCTGGCGCGCTGCCCGGGCGCCGGGGACATGGGCCGAGCTGCGCTGCCGCAGCGACGCAGCATGGGCCTGTCCCACGAGCCACCACTCACTGAAGTCGATGATCCAGTCGGTGTCCAGCGTGAGGCCGCCCTTGTCCGTGTCCACGTCAATCTGACAGCCGCGTGGGGGACGGGGAGCACAGGGAACGGGGTTGACAGAGCGGTGGTGTGTCTCTGGGCAGGGCATCGATACGGTGACCCAGGGGAGCCGCCGAGCCTTCCAGATCCCACGCGGCTCTTTCCGCCGCCGCTCTCGACCGCACCCCAATGGGATTGTGCGGGTCTGACCGGCCCAGCCGTGCAGCAACATCGCAGACGCGTCCCCGATCACGCAGCCACCGGCGCACCTTGATGAGGTGGCTGCCCTGCTCGAACAGGGTCGGGTAGAACTGCGGGTGCAGATAGGGGCGGGGCCGGCACGAACGACGTGCCCCAGCAGGGTAGCGGCCGGCCGCGTCGTCTGCCGGCACAGACACGCGAGCGCTGCCGGGCTGGTGTCGTACGGCAGGTGTACGGCGCACCTGCTTGTCCCAGGGGCTGTACAGCGAGTTGGTGCAGTACAGGCGCTTGCCGTCCAGGGACCTGCGCGCCGGGGGGCGGAGGGGGGCGGCGACACGGCAACACAGGGTTGGCCGTGAGCGGGGCCCCTAATCCCCGCAGCGGGTCCCGCTTCGCGAGCCCGAGCGCACACGCCTGGCGTGCGTGCCGTCGCGACCCTCCTCCGTTACCCCTGTCCCCTGTTCCCTGCCGCCTGGCCCCTGGCGCTCACAGCTGCAGCATCTGCGGCCCTCCGCGCAGCTCCACGCCCGACACGGACGGCACCTCGGGCGCCTCGGGCTGGTCCTCGGGCATGCCGCCCAGGATCTGGCAGCACAGCAGGGGCGGGCGGCAGCAGGCAGGCGGGGGATGCTGTATCGCTGTTGAGGATGCGCTGTGCGGCGCGGGGAGGGCGACGCGGCAGCCGCAGGCGAGCGCTCACGGCACGTGTGTGTCGTGTGGGCGTGTGGCGGTGGTACGCTACAGCGGCACGAGGCGTGCGCTGGGAAGCACAGGTCCGACAACCCCCCGCAAAACGTGTGGCGAGGCGCCGGTGCCGTACCTTGAGTCCGCCCTTGCGCACCAGGCCGCCCACCCACACGCGGCCCGCCAGGCGCGGGTTGGCGGGGTCGGAGATGTCGTACTGCGCGGGTCGTGGCGCGGCGGGGGGGAGGTTGCGTGAGGTGTCGGCGGCCATCTCAGCAAACCCGGTACGCGAAGACCCTGTCGGTCCATGGCAGGGTCCTTGCGCCGGAGCGCCCACGCCACTGCCTGGCCTCCCCAGGCACCCGGCTGGGTCCCGTCTGCTGTCCCCGTACAACAAAGAAGACATGAAAACAGCGAGCTAAAGCCCCACCTGCGCGATGTCGCCGCGCAGCCAGTTGCTCACGTACAGGAACCTGGCGGACACGTACCGGGGGAGCCCGCAGAGGCAGAGGTCTGCATGGCAGCATACTGCAGATGACCACCATCCCCGAGGCCCTGGCGCGGCAGCATGCCCCAATCCCTGCCGCCCTGCTGTCATGGACGCGGCCCGCTCCACGCAACACGGCCCCCTCCCCCGCAGCACTGCCCGCACCTGTCGTCGAGGCTGATGAGGATGTCCGTGATGCAGGGCGGAACCTCGGGCAGCACCCAGCCCTCCACCTGCACACCCAAGGGCGTGTCACTATCTGCTACCTACAGATGAGGAGAGCACGAAACCGGGACAGAGCCACGTGTGTTCGCCTGCCCCCCCAACCCTCGCACCTTCACCCACGGCTGGTCCACCACCACCTGCGTCTCCCAGGGCTTGCCCTCGGCGGCCCGTGTGATGTGCACAATGGACGACGACAGCGCGCAGCCCACGAAGGCGTGCGGCGAGGTGGGCTCGTGCAGGAAGCGGATCTGTTTGCAAGGGCCGGCGAGGACAGAGCAGGGCGCAGCCGAGGTGCTGAGCCGCGCGAGGACGAACAGTGACGGGGCCAGCAGAGGCCGCGCACGGGGTGACGTCCCTCGCCAGCCAGCCAGCCAGCCAGCAGCCAGCCCTCAGTCGCCTTGTCCTCCGCCCCGCACCTCGAGTGGCAGGAGGCCCTTGGGGCCCAGGTCGATGGTCTGCACCAGCTTGCGCTCCTTCCAGTCCCACACGTACAGCTCCTTGCCGTACTGGTCGCCCACCTCGGCGGGGTTGAAGCCCTGCCCCGGGCGAGCCAAGCAAGGGGTTGGGCGGACCGGGGGGGGGGAGGGGCGTAAAGGACACCCAAGCAGGCAGCGCGGGTTCGGCCCCAGTGCCCACGGAGCCCCCCACCTCAAACGCGTGGTCCCGGCCACGAACGCACAGGCCCAAGGGCTGCTGGACGCACTGACCCGTGGGTCGCACCTTGCTGAAGGCCTTAGGCGCGCCCCAGCCCGAGCTGATCATCACGTTGAGCCGCGGCTGGTACCTGAGCGGGATCAGATGCGTGTACAGGGCATGTGCGTGTCAGCAGCAGGACGTGCGGAGGGGGCCCCTGTGCAAGGCTGTGGGATGCTGACAAGGGTTGTCGTCCCGGCGGGCTTAGTGCGGCTGGGCCAGCACCATCTCGCCCTGCTGTCCCAGCCAACGCACCAGAAGTCGTAGCCGTAGGGCGTCTCCTCGCTGCTCCACACGCCCTTGACGCTGCGGGGGAACGGCCGCGGCACTGGCGCTCGAGCAGCGACACGGGTTCCAGAACCTTCGCGGCACCTTCCCCTGGCCCCATGTCTACCCTCAACCAGCCGCCTGCCAGCCCGTGCCTGCACCCCCTGCTCGCGGCCCCTGCCGGCGGCCCCAGGCTCTCACCTGAGGTCCTGGTTCAGCAGCAGGAAGGAGCCCTTGGCGGAGCCCTCGTGGTCGCCCATGGCGCTCACCTGCCATGGGGTGGGGCGGGTGAAGGGGAGGGGAGGGCCGAGGTAAGGTGTCGGGCGAAGATAGGGTCGGCACGGGCACGGACGGGACGCGTCCCCAGAGGCGCCACACTCGTGAGGCCGGGCGCGCCGGGTAATCGAGAGACGCTGCTACGGAGCCCCAGCGCGCGGACACCCGGCCTACCATGATGCTGCCGTCGGGGGCGCCTGGAGACCGAGGGGTAGCGAGGGGCAGAAGAGGGTGTGGGCGGCGGCGTGAGCGGGGGCAGAGTGACATGCGCAATGACATGCGCCCGCAGCGGCCTCTCGCCATGGCCTCAACAGCCACCGTCATCCCCACTCGTCGGCCTGCGGCACCACCACGCACGTGCGGCACCAGCCCGCCCAGGTGCCCCCACCAGGCGCCCTCCCTGCCTCACAGTGGCTGGTGTGCAGGTAGCTCAGCCCCGTGGCCTTCTGGATGTCGGCCGGCTCCGCCACCGCAGCCACCTTGGGCGCGCGGGGGTCGGTGGCCGTGTCGACACCTACATGCGCGCAGAGCGGCGCGGGCGCGGGCGAGGGCAAGGGCGGGCAAGGTTGGCGCTAGGGTGGTTTCTATGACGGGCCGATGGGGGCTGCCGCAAGCTAGGGGCTACTACGGGGGTGCTGCGTAGTCTGGTCATGGGAGGCCGTTGCGCTGCGGGCTATGAGGCGCCAGAGCGCCCGCCGGCGGCGCCGCGCCCTCACCGTACACGCGGCCGCTGCCCAGCGCGGGCAGCACCAGCAGGCGGCGGCTGGGCGCCGAGGGGTCGAGGAAGCACGACGAGCAGCTGGTGGAGGGGCGGGGCCAACGGGCGACGGGGTTGAGCGGCGGCGTCAGCGCAGGGTTGACCGCGGGCGGCAAGGCGAGGGGATGCTCGCAACAGGCCTGTGTGAGCGCCAGGCTCGCCCTCTGCCGGCGCGCTTGGCCTCCCCAGCAGCGGGTTGCGTGCTGCTTCACTGTGCTCGACTGTAATAGGAGCGATCCCGCTGCAAGCAAGAACTCGAGGTGTTCCACGGAGCCACGGAAGTGGTACTTGAGGTGGCCCCTGCCACATCGACCCACGCTCTGGCCCTCGCGACTTCCTTTGATGTTTAATGCTTGGGAGCCCCCGCCTACCTGTTCCAGCCGCTGTGGTGCAGCTCGTCGCCCTTGTGCGGCATGGGCAGGCGGTGGATCACCTGCAGGCAGGCAGGCAGGGCGGGAGGCGCTGGGTGATCGGCGGCAGCGGGCCACACGGGTGCACGACAGGCGGGTGCCGACAGCGGGGATAGCGTGGGTGTTCGCATGCGCTGGCTTGCCTGCTTGTAGGTGGCGCTGTCAGGGTCGACATCCAGGGTGGCGATGTAGTCGGGGCGGGAGTGGTCGGGGATGACGCAGGGCACGTAAAGCAGCTTCTCGCGGGGGCCGTTGTCGTAGGCGTCCTGCGCGGGGGAGGGGGAGCGGGGTCAGGGGGAATGAGAGGGGCCACGGGCGGGTCGTGGTCAGCAATGAGAATCGAACTGCGGCGTGACAGCTAGTTGATGGGAGGCTGAGTTCGGGTCTTGGGGGTTCATGCTGGCGCGGGGCTTCGGAGTCCGAGATGTCGGCAGTTAGATACTTGGGGCCGTCTTGCGCGCGCGCCTTGCAGCGCGACGGCAGCGAAACAGCTTTGCGGCCTGGAACCTAACAAGGAAGGATTACGTGTGTCGAGGCCAGGCTCAGGCCACAACGCATGGCGCTCGACTTTGCTTCGTAGTCCACGCCCACGACACCCATGACGCTGCCGCTTGCAGCTTGAGGTAGCAGCTGCGATTACCCTTGTGTGTCGCGTCGCGCCCATCAGGCAGAGGGTTTTTCTCTGCGCCATGCTCGAGATGCTCTCGATGCCGCGAGTCAGAACCGGCGCTACCTGTAATGTAGATTAGCCCTACCTTAGGCGTCGCGTAGCCCGGTCCCTTGGCGCAGCAGGTTGGGGCCATTCTTGCGAAAAGTGCGAAGCTCGAGGTTGCCTGTGCGTATGCTTCCACGGCTATGCCTACACGCGAGCTATGTGGAGTGCAAGTGTGACGCTGTATGCGAGCCCTATATGTGTGGAAGCCTCGATCAACCGCATGCGGCTGCCGTACCGCCCCCCCTTCGTAGACCCATTTCATCCCCCAGAGCCTTTTCTAGGCGAATGATCCGCCGACGAATGCTATACAGCGCAGCGCATAGAGCTCGCAAGTGCAGCACTTCGGCTGGCGGGGCAGTCGTGGGGGCAGTACAGCGCGTCGAAGGCGAGGGCGTTTCTTGGGCCTGTAGCCAGCGCATCAAACTGCTAGCATTGAAGACGCCATCCTGTGCATGGACGAGTTGTACGCAAGGATGTGCTAGGGCGTCAGCTTGCGGCGAGAACTTCGACGTCATATAAAGTCCTGTCCCTGAGCGCAGCGCCGTGCCCACGCACAGCGATGCCCGGTGTACTCAGCACCTTGCAAGCAAGGTTCTGCACTAGGACGTGCGTGGCTGTGCTGCGCCTCGCTGCGGACCGGAACAGGGGAGCTCCCCTGGACCGGAAATAGCGCTGCAGTCTCCGTCGTATTGTCGTAGTGCGCACGCACCCTGCCACGCACCAGGATTCCGGATTCCGGGTCCTGCTCGGCGAGGGGCTCCGCCACCCTCGCTCGCAGGGGAGCTCCCCTGCTCGCTCGCAGCGGCTGGTCATTGACCATCATTCAGGATCATTCCCTCGTCGCGCCAGTTCTGTTGGTGGGAGATGCATTTGCCCTCCCTATGTGCCTATGGGCTTCTCTCCCCTAGAGCCTGCCGCTTGCGGCGTGCCAGCAGGCAACTTGATGTGTGGCTTGGCGGCTCTTGGTGCCGTCTATCGCGAGCATGCGACCCCGCCGCCGCACCCACTCCAGCAGCTGCGCTGCAATTCCCAGACAGCCCCAGACAGGCGCCTTGCAAGCCGTGTAGCGGCGGCGCTCCCGGGCAGCGAGGCAGTAACGGGGCTGACAGATGCTGTAACAGGCGCAAGCCTGCCACGTGGAACGCGCGTAGCGCCCACCTGAAGGGAGCCAGCCGGCGAGCCCAGCTCCGCAGGAAAGGGGCGCGCCGCTTGCGAACCAATCATCAACAGAACGATGGCGCCCGGCCCTTGAAGCCGGGACTGCAGTAGTGTAGTGCGTTCTACCGCTGCTTGGCCGACCTACGCCACCAAGAATGGATATGATGTACGGCAGGCACGTACCCTGCCCCCTTGGCTCCCGAGGGTCGGTGGTGTACGTATGGCTCGTCCTCGTCCTCTTCTCCCGACAATGACAGCCCGCATCCACCTGCCGCTCCACGTGGCGCGACCAGGCGTGCCACGTTACGTCCGGCGGCAAGCGCGTATGGGCGCCCCTAGCTGACCCTGGTTTCGCTGGCCACAGGGTTCCTCCCCGCCACTGGCGCACGACAAGGCACCACACGAAGCGCAGCACACGGCCACTGCTGCCTCCGCCTTGTTGCCTTATCACCAAGAGGGCCGGAGCGCCCCGTGTGCAAGGGGCGTGACGGGGCACACCGGCAGGGCACTTGGAGAAAGGCGCTCGGCTGGGCCAGCGCTATAGCGGCCAGGGGCTCAGCACCCAGCAGGCCTCGTGGCTGGAACCACGGCTCGTCAGACCGCATCGGTGGCGACTTGAGTGATTGGTGTCAGTGCGGCCGCAGCGACATGCGAGGGCGCATCAGTGCCGCCGGCAACAGTTGGGGAGGGACAGCGGGCCGACGTCCCGTCGTCAATTGCGTTGGCTGGGCCCGCGAGCTGGGCCAGCTTGCACTCGTGTGCTCCACAGCTCCACAGCTCCGCCCCGACGCGGCTGCCAGTGCGAGACAGGCGTGACGACGGGGCACGGCTGCTTATGCGCACGGGATAGGCCGCTCGGCGGTGGGGAGCCTAGGCCGACGGATGCGCTGCGTGCTGGCCCCTGCACAGCCGCATGCGCGCGTGTGTCTCAGGGACACACGCGTGTGTATGGGGGAGCAAGCGCACCACACCTGCTTTCGATATTAACCGCATATATAAGCTTTGAATTGTTGTGATACCTCACACGTGTAACACGGCTTGCACTACCATGGAAAATTACTGCCAAACCGATCTTGAGACATCATGTCGCCGGACGAGCACCTGAGCGCGTCACATAGTCAAAGATGTCGTGGCGAGCAAGTGGGCGGGGAGCAAGCGCCTGGCGTGTCGGGGTTCGCGAGCTGCGACAGGTGCGAGCAGCCTTCGCCGCTTGCTCACTTTTGCACTTCAAGTACCAATTACGGTCTAATGCTGTCTCGCGCAGGAGGCATCCACCAGCGGCAGGGTCGAATTGCAGAGCTTTCATGCCGCGCTCGACGCGCTGCGGGCCGCGGAGCCAGATGCTCAGGAGAACGAGGTAGCCAGGCACACATACGCCGAGATCCGTTACCAGGACAGTGAACGCTTGTCCTCCTGTCCCGCGTCCCCACGCCTTCCGTCAGCAAGCCTCGCCCCACCCGCCCCTCCGTTCCACCTTGCCCGCAGCTCGCGGAAGACCTGCCCTTCCTGGTCCAGCAGCTCCTTCCAGCTCCTGCCACTCTTGGCAACTCACCTGCACATACTGGCGCCGCCAGGTAGCTGCTCGGTCCGCAGCCCGCACACTTGCCAGGACGTTGACCGTCCCCTTGGCTCCGCTCTCACCGCCCACACCCCATCGCCGTCGCCACGAACCCCACAGGGACCCGGCCGCCGCGGCCGCTCTGTGCCGCCTGATCACCAACGCGACGTCCAATCGCACCCTGCACCTGCAGCCGCCCGGCGCGAACCTCGTCTTCGGCGCGCTGCGGCAGTGGGCGGATGCCGCGGCCAGCGAGGATGCCGCCGAGCCGCGGCCCGCAACCTCACCGAAACCCAGCAGCTCTTCCGACAGCTCGCCCAGCAACCCATGGAGCAGCACGGCGACGTCCTCGCCCTCAGCAGCGGCGGCGTCGGGCGCAGAGGAGGCCCCAAGCTCCAGCGCCTCAGCCAGCCTGCAGATCGACGCGATGGCGGCGCTGGCGGCGCTGCTGCCCGACAACCTGTCGGCGCTGTCTGAGGCGGAGCGCGCAGCGCAGCTGGCGGCGCTGCACTCCCTGCTGGCGCCGCCGCCGCAGCAGAAGGTAGGCGCAGTGCGGCCCGCGCTGCAGGCTTGCCTGGCTCGGATGCGCCTCGTGGATTGGGCCCCCGGATCAGCGCCTCCATGGTGCAGCTGGGCACTCTCGCAAGCCCGCGGCTGCCGCTGCGCAGCCCCACAGGTTTGCTCCTGCACACACGCCCGCCCTCTTCCTTCACCGCCCACCTGGCAGGCCCGATCTGGCGCACGTCACGAGGAGGCCCAGACCCTGGCGCTGACGGCCCTCGCGGGCTGCTGTGGCAGCGGCCAAGGCGGCCCGTCCGGCTCCAGTGGCGGCGGCGGCAGCGGCACCGCTGGCGCCGCCAGGAAGCTCAGCGCCGACGAGGCGGCGGCGCTGCTGGCCTCCACATGCGCCCTGCTGACGGCGCTGGCGGGGCCCAGGGCCCGGTCCCTGGCCGAGGACTCGGACCACAGCCGCCTCTACGCGGCGCTGCTCAAGGCGCTGCAAGGGGCTGTGGTGGCGACGGACGCGGCGGCCGCAGGCGGCGGAGGCGGGGGAGGGGCAGGGGCAGGGGGCGGGCATGGGTCGGCGGTGGGGCGGCAGGCGCCGTGGGTGCCCCGTGGCGGGGCCATCGTGGAGGGCGTCCAGAAGCTGCTGTCCTTCGGCATGCAGGCGTCGCTCGCGGCGACGGCGGCGACGGCAGCCGCCGCCGCCGCCGCGTCCGACGGCGCCGCTGCCGCTTCCGGCCCAGCCGCCGCAGCAGCAGCAACCGCTGCCGCCGGCGCAGCTGCCGGTGGCGGCGGCCGCCGCTATCTGCCGCCGCACCTCCGCCGGCGCGAGTCGATGATCGCCGACGGCGGCGGTGGCGGCGGCGGCGCCGTCTCCGACAGCGACCTCAGCGACGCCGAGCACACCGGCCCGGCCGCCGCCGCCTCCACCGCCGCCGCCGCCGGTCCCGTCGTCGACCGCTTCCGCAGCTCCCGGGTCCGGCTGGCGGCGCTGGCGCTGCTGCAGGTGCTGGCCAGGTCGGACCCGCGCGGGCTGCAGCCGCACTGGGCGGCGCTGCTGCCGGCGCCGTCGGCGCTTGGCGGCCGCGGCTCCTCCGGCGGCTGTGGGCCGCTGCTGGGCGCTCTGCTGCTGGACCCCCTGGCCAAGGTGGGCCGAGGGCGGGGGCCGTGGCGTGAGCGTTGACAAGCTGTGATGGGCAAGCGCCGTGGCGTGTCGGGATCTACGCTCCCCCCCTTACCTTCCCCAAACTCCACGCTCCATGTATCTAGCCTACATCCCGGCCCCACTGCCTGCTCTGCCCGCTCTCCCCGCTCCTCGCCCCGTCAGGTTCGGGCCCTGGCCGCCGCCACGCTGGCCTCCCTGGTCGACGGCCCCGCGCAGCGAGCCATGCTGGCCGTGGCCGAGGCCCCGCGCGGCGCTTCGCTCGCGTCCCTGCTCGGCACCACCGCCACCCCCTCCGGGCCCAACTCCAGCGGCCCCGCGGGCTCCGCCTCCTCGGCCCGGCCCGGCGGCCCCTCGGCCTCCGCGTCCTCCGCCCCCGTGCGCGGCTTCCTCACGCTGTCCATGTCGCTGGGGCAGCTGCTGCTGGGCGCGCACGGCGGCCTGCTGCGCGCCGTGGCGGGTGAGCCCAGCACGGCGGTGCTGCCGGGCGTGCTGCGCGCGCTGTGCGTGCTCATGGCGGCCACGCCCTACGAGCGCCTGCCGCCGGAGCTGCTGCCGGAGACGCTGCGGGTGGGTCCCGCGGCGCTGGCTGCTGGCCGGGCTGTACACCGGACTCACGCGAGACCATGGCCCCAACCATGTCCTCCCACGCCCGCACCCCACAGGTCCTGCGCGCGCGCTGGGCTGCGCTGTGCCCTGCCGGCTGCCCGCTGCCCTCCTCCTCCGAGCTAGCGCCCCTGGCGTCCTCCTACCTGGCCTGCCTGGCCGAGTGCTTCGGCACCAAACAGCCCATCCCCGGCCTGGCGGCACACCTGCGCCAGGGGCCGCAGCCGCAGGGCGCAGGGGCAGCGGCCGCAGCAGCAGGAGGCAGCCGCCAGGGCGGCCTGGCGGTGGCGCTGCCGGCGCCGGTGGCGGCCGAGGCGGGCGGCGGCGCGGCGGCGCTCGTGGCAGAGCTGCTGGCGCTGGGCTGCGACCGGTCGGCGGCGGCGGTGGCGCGGATCGAGGCGCTGGCGGCGCTGCGGGGCCTTGCGGCCAACTACACGTTTGCGCTGCCGCAGGGTGGGACGGCTGGGAAGGGAGCGGGCGGGCCGGGGGGCTGCGTGGCTTGCTTGGCCAAGGCACCTGGGGCCTCGTGGCGCCTGACTCGTGGCAGCCTCGCAGCAGGGCACGTGCTTGGGTGCCTGTGCTGGGTGGTCGGGATGCTGGGGCGGAATGACGTGGCCGCCGAGGCACCGGGGCACCGAGGCACCTAGGCACACAGGCACCGAGGCACCCACACGCGCGGGCGCATGCGCTCAGCCCGAGGAGCGCGGCTGGGTCGTTGCCCAGGGGGTGGGAACCGGCGTACGGTTGTGGATAGGACGCCGCCTGAGTCTTCTGGCCCCCACCCTGCGGGACGCCCACACCGACTCGCAGGCGTGTGGGTGCAGCTGCGGCTGGTGGCCGAGGTGGGGCTGTCGCCGCCGCCGCCGGCGTCGCCGAGGGGCTCGGCCCCGAGCGCCGGCCGCGCCTCGGGGCCGCCCTCGCGCAACGCCTCGTCGTCGTCGCTGGGCTCGGGCTGGGCCGCGGATCGGAGCAGCGGCGCCGGCGCCACGCAGCGGCCCGCGGCGCATGGCGGCCCGGGGGCCGGCGGCACCGCCGCCACCAGCCCCGAGGACAAGGCGGCGCAGCTTTCCGTACGCCTCGTGTCGGACTACCTGTCGGCAGTTGCACGGCAGTACGGGCTGTCTCGTGCGGCGGGCGACGGCGGGCCGGAGGACGGTGCTGCGGCCGGCGGCGGTGGTGGCAGTGGCGGCGCGCCGCCGCCGTCGCCCGGCGCGACGGTGCCGCTGGCGGCGGCGGCGCCGCGGCAGCGGCAGGCGATGGCGGCGGCGCTGTCTCCGGTCAGCGTCGCGGCCAGCGAGGAGGAGCGTGAGGCGGGCGTGACGGCGCTGGCGGGCATGTGGCGCGACGCCGTCGACGTGCTCGTACCCGCCGCCACGGCGCACTCGTCGTACATGGTACGGCAGCGTCGTGGAAAACAACGCCGTACTGCACGTCACGGGATGCCACACGCACCCGCCGCATGGGCATCACGATGCCCCATCCGCCGGGTGCCATCATCGGCACTGCCTCCCTTCCGAGCCCAACCTCCCAACCCCATGCGGCCCCTTCACAAACCCCACGCGCAGGTCCGTTCAGCGGCGCTCACATGCCTGGGGGACGTACCGCCGCCCGTGTTCGCCGCTCTGGCGGCGCCGCTGCAGCAGCGGCTGCTGGCGCTGCTGGCGGCGGCCGCCGCCCGCGACACCGTGGCGGCGGTGCGCTCGGCGGCGTGCAAGGCGCTCGGCGCCGCCGCCGCGCTCTCCGCCGTGCTCGACGACCCCACCCTGTCGGGCCAAAATACCTCCGCGCTGTCCGGATGCCTCCGCGACACCGTGCTGTCCGTCCGCATCTCCGCCGCCTGGGCCGTCGCGAACCTGTGCGACGCGCACCGCCGCCGGCTCGGCGGCGCCGCCGCCGACGGCCCCGACGGCGCCGACGAGCGGCTGCACTCCAACGGCCACGCGTCCACGTCGTCGTCGGCGGCGGCAGCCGCCCCGGCGGCGCCGCTGCTGCCGCACCACTACCGGCAGCTGGCGGCGCTGTGCGGCGCCGCCATCACGGCCACGCAGGACGCGGACAAGGTCCGCGCCAACGGCGTCCGCGCCATCGGCAACATCCTAGCCGTGCTACGGCCTGACATGGCGGCGGGGCTGGCGGCGCCCGACGGCGCCGCCGCCGCTGCCGCCGGCGGCCTCCGGCCGCAGGGCGGCGGCGGTAGCGGTAGCGGCATGGAGCTGGGCGCGTGGCTGGACTCTGCCCTGGGCTGCCTGCTGTCGAGCCTGACCACGGGCGGCATGAAGGTGCAGTGGAACGCCTGCTACGCGGCGCACGGTTTGCTGCGCAACGGCGCGCTGCTGGGCCACGCCGCCGCCGCCGCGCGCCTGCCGCCGCTGCTGCTGCTGCTGGTCATGCTCGTCCGCGACAGCGGCAACTTCAAGATCCGCACCCACGCCGCCGCCGCGCTGGCGGCGCTGCCGTACAGAGCGCCGTACGGCGACGTCCTGCCCGACGCACTGCTAGTTGTGGCGGCGGCGCTAGAGGGGCTCAGCGGCGGCGGAACCGCCGCCGCCGCCACGGCGCCGCCGCCCGGCAGGGCGGCGGCCGGCGGCGGCGGCGGCGACGGCGACGGCGACGGCGACGACGGGCGCTTCCCCAATTTCCGTTATGCGGCGGGGCTGTCGGCGCAGCTAAGGGCGACGATGCTGCACCTGCTGTCCTTGGCGCAGCCAGAGGATGCCAGGCGCGTGCGTGACGCGCTGGCTCGGCGGGCGGACTTCATCCACGCGACGCTGCGGGCCGCGCTGGCGGAGGCGCTGCAGCCGCTGCGCGCGCTGGCGGCGGCCGAGGCCGCCGCCGCTGCCGATGGCGGGCCCGGGCGCGCGAGCAGCGGCGGCCTGGGCTCAGGGCTGGGTCAGGCGCAGGAGGCTGCACTGCCCGCGGACCCCTTTGGGCTGGTCGGCGCCGGTGCGGCGGGCGGACGAGGCGTGTCACCTCGCGACGCCGCGGCGGGGGGGCTCACAGGCCTACTCGAGGGCCTGAGCCTCGACTCGGCGTCGCCGTCGCCGCTGGCGTCGCCGTCGGCGGCGGGCATGTCCTCAACAGGCCACGCGTTACCGGCTGGGGGGAAAGCACGGCCCGCGCTGACGGTGTGCGTTCAGGCTGTCGGCGGCGGCGGCGAGGAGAGCTGGCCCGGCGGCGGCGCCGCGGCGGCGGATGCGGAAGAGCGGCGGCGCGCGCTGGGTCAGGTGGCGGCGCTGGCGGCGCCGCTGCGGGGCTTCGGGGCGCTGCTGCCGCTGTTGGGCCCGGGCTGTGAGGCGCTGGCGGCGGACGTACGGCGGGCTGCGGAGCGGGTGGCGGCGGTGGAGCGGGTGTGAGGGCGCGCGGGAGACAGGGCGGCGGCGGGCTTGGCGCGAGGGGTGTGTGCCATGCGACGCTCTAAGCTGGAGCGGCCGCAGGTGGCCCGTGCTGCTGTAAGCATGCGGCACAGCCTGCTACTCGGCCTTTGCTCTCCTTCAGGTGCCCCGAGTGGGCTTGCGTGTGAATCCATACGAAGGCCTGGCTCGACGAACGGAAGCGCGTCAAAGGGACTTGCGCTACCCGCTGTGGCCGCGGGGGGGCTGCCGGGGCGAACCTCGGGGACGGGGTGCTGACATGGACGGGACGAAGCAAGGGGCACCGAGCATGCACGCACGCCGGCACGCACACACTGGCATGGCCGAATGCCCGCCAGGAATCAAGAACACGAGCGCCAGAGACGTGATCCCGGCTGCAGTGGCAAGTCCATATCACCCGGCCTAGATCCACTTCACGCTCTGCCGCTCCGGCCTCGCTTCCAGGGGTGCTAGGGGGCCACATACACATCGTTGCATGCTGCCCAGGCGCCGGGCCCCGATGCAGACGGCAGCCTGCGCTGAGGGACGGAAGCCTGCGCTACCGTCGACAAAGGCAGAGAGGGTCGGGGGCTGTTCCTGGCTGCAACGGTGTGGGCCGGCATAGGCACGCAGCGCGGCATGCCGGGGTCAGCCTCATATTTGTCCGTGGTGTTACAACGCCTGGGATCAGGCATAACGGCTCCAACGTCAACCTCCGGCACTTCAGGGTCAGGTCCACTGTCCGGCAGCGCAAGCCATCACCAGCGGAGGTCGCGGGTCGTGTCACTGAGGCAGGACGCGCTGACGCTGAGGCTACACAGAAGCCCTGACGCCACACCGCCTCGTCATCCCCAGACCCCTCCCATCACCTCCTTCAGCCTTGCTGCTACGCCACCGGCCCTCCTCCCATGCACCCCGTCAGCGATGGCAGCCCCAGCAGCAGTCGTGCGGTCGCATCGTCAGATGAATAGATGGATGCAGGAAGCCGTGTGTCGCATGGTCATGGGGACGTCATGGGGCGCGAGGCTTACTCGTCGCCGCCCTTCCCCTCGACGGCCCGGTCGTGGATGACCTGTGGAGGGGCGAGAGGGCGGGGGTCGGGGAGGGACGAGGTTTAGTTGTAGCCGAGGAGGAGGCAGAGGCGGACGACCAGGCGGACCGCACACAGACCCGCCTGGAGCAGCACATCTTGCCACAGTTCCCTGCTCCTTGGCGCCACACGCGGTTAGCCTCCACCCTTTCGCCTGCACTCCCGCCCCCGCCCCCTGAGCCTCCATCCCACCTTGCCGCCCTGCGCGCCCATCTCCTTGTAGCCCTCGGTGCCCATCTCCTCCTTGCGCATGTTGCCGCCGATAGTGCCGCCCACGCTCTGGCGCTCCTTGCCGCCCAGCTCCTCGAAGTCCTTGCCGTACTTCTCCTGGGCAACCCTGAGGGAGGGAGGAAGGCGAGGGGAAGGGGAAGGGGTCAGGAGCTTCGCTGCCTGCCGCTGCTGCCAGCCTGCTTGCGCCGCCCGCTGCTGGCTGCGGCGGTTGTTGCCTACTGAGACGTTATGTCCGGCTAGTCATTGGCAGGGTGTGTTCAAGTGTTAGGTGGAGCAGAACCCCACACGCACGCGGCACAGCACGCCCCGGCCGACAGCGCACGGGGACGTCGCGGCAAGCGGCCCGGGCCGCGCAACCCCCAACTCCTAGCGGTGTGCTCACTCGTTCTTCTGCTCCATGGAGGCCATCTTGAGCTTGGTGTGTGCTGGGAGACTGTGGTGACAAGAGTGTGTTGTATTGGGAGCGAGTGTGTGCTTGGTTCTAACTCTGCCGCTCCTGCGGCCGCGGGGGAGCTAAGACTCTGGCCGGTCCGAGCAGTGACGCAAGAGGCGTACGGCCCCTGATGCAAGCGCACGCCATCTCACAGCCAGCAGCGCTGCGGCACGGCATCATCGGCTCCGCGACGCCGCGGCATGCCCGCTCGCCACACCCTTCCATCCGAGCGCACGGCGCGGCCAGCCTGCTCGCTGCATGCGTTGTGGGCGTGGCTGCTGGCGCATGCGCGCGGGCAAGCGGGCGCTGCACGGTGGGTGGGGAGCAAGGGGGAGCCTCCCGCTGCCGTGGGAGGAGCGACCCACGGGACGCTAGCTGTGCGCGCGCTGCTGGGGTACGTGGATGCCGCCACATCTCTAGGCTATTGTTAAGAGCCGCGCAGACAGACGTACACATGCAGGGCTGGCAGGCGCACAGGGCGAGCTCTGCGACAGGCGGACACCCCGAGCAGCACCGAGCAGCAGCAACCTCGCTCAATGGCGCAGCAGCAGCAGCGATCAGCGATCAGCAGGTAGCGGCAGGTCTGCCCCAGCCGTTGCTGCAGTGCCCGCCTCAGGCAGCTAGCTCCTCGCATCCGACCCACAGCGCGACCCGCGGCGCCAATGCGCCAATGCCCGCGACTCGCACCGCGCCTCCTCCGGGTGGCGCTGCGACGCCCGCCCAGCCCCCGTTCCGCCCGTGGGCAGCCAGCTCGCCAAGAGGGCAGCCGCATGCCGAGGAATGGGTGGCTGCCGAGAAATCTAGGTTGCGGCGCTGCCCGTCCTCGCAACCGGACAGAGGACAGAGCTCTCGGTCAATGGCGTAGGTCGCTTCAGTTCACCACCCTCTGCCAGCTTCGCGGCTCCCGCGGTGGGCGTTTCGGTGGTTGGGCTGTGCGATGCGGACCGGTCGCCTGACAGCTGACAGCTGACAGCCCCGATGCAGCGCCAATGCCGCCGGCTTGGGTGCCCTGATAAGGGCCGTCCCAAGCGCCGCAGCAACCACGCCGTCCACTCGCCTCGTTCCCTTCCCACCCCCACAACACACTCCATCCCGCCCAACTCAGCCACCCAGTCGAGCCAGGCCCACACAGCACCGCCGCCGCCCAAGGGGCCGCTGCTCCACGCCTCCTCTGCCGGCGACCCGGCAGCCCTCCCCCGCTCGGCGCCCCACGAGGCCCCCCACCACAGCTGCTGGTGGGTCCTCAACTCTGCACATCGCGGCAGTCCCTGGCCGGGCTGTCGTCCTCGTCCCCAACCGGGTCGCTGCACCGGGCACCGGCCCTGACGGCGACCTCTCAGATCACGACGCTCCCTAGCCTCGGCTCCCGTCCACACGTCACTTTCCCGACCGCCTGGCTACCCCCAACGCCTTTGCCACAGTCTCGCAGCGGCCCCCGCCCCAACATGACTCGTCGAGCCGGCCCCAAGGCCGGCCCCGCCCGGGCGCGCCGCGGCGCCAACCCGGCCAGCCTGGGCTGGCGCAAGGCGGCGCTGGTGGCGCTAGTGGCGGCGCTGGCGTGCGGCGCCGTCAGCGTGCTGGGCCAGTTCTCCGCCGTGCCTGCTGAGGTGAGGCCTGGGCAGTTCACCAGCTCCACATGGACCCACGGGCGCAGCCCCGCTTCTTCCTGCTCCGTACGCGCCGCCGCACCAGCGACACGGCGGCCCCTGCTCAACGCGCCCCGAGCGGCAAGCCAGCACGTCTCACGCGCTTCCCGCCTCCGCCGCCCCTCACCGCAGGCCCCCGCAGCAGCCCCGGCTCCGGCGGCCGGCGCTGAGCCCGCGCCCGTGCCCGCTGCCCCAGCTCCGAAGCCCGCCCCCGCCGCGGCTCCCGCTGTGGCTCCCGCTGTGGGCCCCCCTGCGGCTCCCGCCGCGGCTCCCGCTGTGGCTCCCGCCGCGGCACCGGCGGCAGCCCCCGCTCCCGCTGCCGCTGCCGAGGACCCGCTGGGCCCAACGCCGCTGTGCCAGGGCAACACCGAGGCCAAGGTGGTGATCGACAAGGTGGTGGCCTACCCCGCACCCGAGGGCGTGCCCGTCATCGTGCTGCGCAACATCGGTGGCAAGACCGCCAACCTCACCGGCTGGCGCCTCACCGACAGGTGCGGCTGCAGGGGCATGCCCGATGGCTGGGGCGCTGTGGGGTTTCAGGGTTGCAGCACAAAGCCTGCGATGCAAGGGTCGGGAGGAACTACCTGAAGGATATGCCGTGGCCTGGCCTGCCGCGGTTGGTGCCTGATCTGCATCTGCCGTGGCGTGGTCCAACCTCGCAGCGACACGCGCACCGTGGACGCGGCCGCCAACTTGGTGTTTGGCTCGGGCGCCTGCGACGGCGCCGGCAACTTCACCATCGAGCCCAGCCGCACCATCACGCTGCTGCCGCGCAACGACAGCAACCCCTGCGGCTTCCCCTTTGGCATCAGCTTCAGGTGCGCGCCCGGGCCGGATGGGGCCGGCGCTCGCCGGCAAGCGGCACGGCCGCAGGGTAGGCCACGAGGGTGCAAGCTGCGACGCCCCGCACTGCGCTGACGCTGAGCCCGCCCTCGGGCCCCAACCACTCGCAGGGACGAGGTGAACCTGTTTGACCCCTCCGGCAAGCTCACCGCCACCGCCAAGTGGGGCAACGCGGAGATGGGCACGGCGCTGCACCTGCAGGTCAGCCCGTGAGCCCGCCCCTGTGCGCGGCAGGCTGCGACCTGGGTGCCGCCGGCCGTGCGGCCTCTGCCCCTGCCTGCTGCCTCCACCGCCCAACCCCCGTCCCCTGCCTACCCTCCTCCTGTCGAACCCCAGGCCGACGGCTCCTACAAGGCCATCACCGAGATGGACAACGTGCTGGCCGTGCTGCGCGCCGCGGGCCAGCACACCATCTTCCTAACAGCGCTGCAGGTGCGGCTCACGACACACGGCCGGCAGTGCAACCGACCGCAGCCACGCAGCGCCAGCCGGCGGCCACGCTCTCTATCTGCCCAGACAAATCTGTCCCTCCCCTCCTGCATCCTCCCGCTAGGCCACTGGCCTGGACAAGCAGCTTAACGCCGCGGCCGCCGCCCAGTGGTCGTACCCCGAGAAGCCCAAGCCCAAGGAGGACCTGGACCTGGCGCCGCAGTTCCCCTGGTGGTTCGGCTTCGGCGTGGTACGTCCCGGCCGCCCAGCCCGCAGCTGCCAGCTCTTCGCGGCCCGCGTGGGCTGGCGCTGCCCCCAAAGCAGATCTGCGCCCTGGCCTGATCCCAGCCCTGCCCGCTCGCCGCCCGAGCAGGATCGCTCCAAGCTGCCTCCTCCTCCCCCTCCTCCCCCGCCGCCGCCGCCGCCCCCCGCCGGCATCCCCGCCGAGGGCCCCTACACGGTGAGAGTCCCGCCCCCGCTCCCGGCCCCAGCCCCAGCTGCGCCGTCATCGCACCCAGGCACCCAACGCCGGGCCGTCGCACTCCGCTCGCTGCGCCAGCGACCGACCGGGACCCGGCACCGGCACCGGGCCCAGCCATCCGGCCCTTGCCTCGTCGCACAGCGCTGACCCTCCTGCCCCCTCGCCAACCCCATCCCACAACCTGCACGCCGCCAGATCCTGGCGCCCACCGACGAGTCGTTCGAGGTGCTGCTGACGCAGCTCGGCAACGGCCGCCGCCTGCCCATCGAGATGCTGCTGCGGCTGCCCGAGCTGCCTGACATCCTGCAGTACCACATCGTGCCCGGCTGGTACGCCACCGGTGAGTCATGGGGCGGGCTTGAAACCGGCACGAACCCGGGACGCCCACTCGCCTCTCCCGCCCGGGCCCCTGCCCCCGCCCCACACCACCGGTATCAACGCGTCCTGCAAGCATCGCTGAGCCTCTGCCTCCCTGCAATCCCTGCAATCCCTGCAATCCCTGCCTCCCCAACATCAACATAACAGAGTACATGTTTAACAACACGCCCATCTGGACCGCTCGTGGCGTGGAGGTCATCCCCTTCAACGACCCTTGCATGACCGAGGGCGCCATCGCGCTGCACGACAACTGCGTGGACAAGCCCACGCCCGACAACTACACCTGCAGCGAGCAAAAGGACTTCGACAAGGTGCCTATGTGTGTGGGGGGCAGGGGGTTACGGGATCGTGGTTTGACAAGTAAAGCGCCTTGCTCCAAGTGGTGCAGGCTGGCAGGGTGAGCCCGCCCGCGTCGGGCTAGGATGGTAACCCCTGGAGTGTGCGTGCCCCTCTGCCTTGCTTGGCCTCCCCGCAGTGCTTCTTCCCCTTCATGACCAGCGCCCTGGCCGCGCAGTGGCAGGGCGGCTTCTGCCAGCGCACCTGCGAGCGCTGCAGCTGCGCCGCCGGCAGCGGCGTGCAGTGCAGCACGGTGAGAGCCCCCTTAGCCCCTCAGCCCTGCCCCTGCACCCCGCTCGCCTCCCGCCCTAGCACCGCAACGCCTCCTGTACTTGCCGCTGCCCCAGCGCTTCGCCCGACCCCCACCCTCCGCGCCCACTTCCCCCACACAGCTGCTTGAGATGGACATGTTTGCCAACAACGGCCTCGTCCACTCCATCGGCCGCGTGCTCTTCCCGCCGCCCGTGTTCAGCAAGGCCGACTACGCCAACATGACGCTCACGACGCCGCTCAACATCACAGCCGACACGCCCGCAGACGCCGCCGCCGTGCCCGTTGGCCTGGGCGCTCCCGTCGCGACGCCCGCCGTGCCTGGCGCGGCCGCCGCGGCGCCGGCGCCGGTACCGGCGCCCGGCACCGGCAGCACGACGAGCGCCTTCGCCGCCGCTGCCGCGGCGGCCGCCGCCATCGCGCAGCAGCCTCCGGCTGCGGACGTGCCGGAGGCACAGACCAAGTAAATAAAAGGTGCTGCTGGCGAGGCCGCCAGTGGAGTGGGGGCCCGGACGACTTTGATAGGCATAGGCAGGCTGCTGAGTGGGCGAGGGGGTACGGGCTGGCGCTCAGGACTGAGTAGGTAGCGGCATCTAGTGTGCCAGGGTACTGTGGTGTTTTCGGTGCGGCCAGAGTCGGGTGCGGGGCGGCAGCGCCTGCTCCTCGTCGCGTCGCCGCCGGTCCTCTAGGTCGCGCCCATCCCCGCCCTCCTCCTCCCCCTGCCTCCCGTCTTTGGTTTCCATCTTCGTCCTTCCCCCCTAGCGACCCCTCTCTTTCCCGGGCGCTGGGAGGCGGTGGGCTGACGCGCGTGGGGCGGTGCGAGCGCCGCCCATGCACATTGATTCCGGTGCAGCGGACGGTATGTAGCGGCTGCCTGTGTCCCTGGGCGCAGCGGCCCCCGGGTTTCTTCTTTTGAGTGCGGGTGCCTTTATTCGTGTGTCTCAGTACGGTGTAACACATGAGAGCGCTCCATCCTCTGGGCCGAGCCCCACACGGTCAATGAAGGGCATGCCGCCTCGGGGACGCTCTCTAGCGCGGCCCGGACTCGGGCAATCCTTTTGCAACGAGGCAGCACCCAGGGGCTCGCATCAGTCCTCGTCCTCCTGCCAGGTCCTACCTCGAAAGCCACCATGCCCACTTAACACATCCGGCGTGTTGCCCCTAAAGCAAGCCCCGCGGGCCCAGCCACACCCGTTGCACGCTGTGCTCCTCGAGACAGACCCCCCTAGTCAGGGGACATGCCTGCCCTACTGCTGGACCCGCAATTGCCATAGCCGGCACCGGAGGGTTCCCAGTCCGCGTTCCCGCAGCTGTCGGCTTTTCGCCCCTCCTGGCTGCCCCCAGTCACAGCGAGCGCTGTGTGCGCCGGCGTGAGCACGGCCACGTCCTTGCACGTGTACGGTGCAGACGCAGCGAGGCGGCGGTCGCGGGCGCGGCAGCCAACTCAGTGCGCACAGCTAGCGTCCCGCGGGTCGCTCCTCTCGCGGCAGCGGGAGACTCCCCCTTGCTTTCCACCCACCGAGCGAGCAGCGCCCGCTTGCCCCCGCGCATGCGCCAGCAGCCATGCCCACAACTCTAGCGCGGCCCGGACTCGGGCAATCCTTCCTGTCCCAGCCGCATCGGCAACTCGAGCACCGGCCAGCTGTCGTGGCCGGTGTGCTTCTTGGACGAGCGGCTTGCGTTTGTCTAGCCTATCCCTGCGGCGGAGGGGAGAGGAGGGCCAGCCGGCCTGCAGAGGGGGGAGCGTATGCAGAATCCGCATGGAAGCGTTCCTATATACCTAGCGCAGGCGGTCAGGTCTTTCGCCTCTGTATTTTCGCGTGTTGGGAGTATGCCGGGCCTCGATGGGGTTCTGTCGGACGGCACACTGCGCCGTTGAGACTGTGGTGGCGGGGAATGGATGTCTGGATGCATGACGGACACTTTTGTAGCGCAACTGTAGGGCAACAGTTGTTAGCAAGCACAGGAGGGCGGTGGTACGGCTGTGTACGGCTTGACTTGTGGGACTGCTACGTCGGGCTGTCAGACTGCTACGTCGGGCGAGGCAGGGCTGTCAATCCCAAGCCTCGAGCGGCTGTGTCCATCCTGGGCAGCCAATCCCAATCCCACGTGCGGTGATACCAATCCTAAAACACCAATCCCAATCCTAGCGGTGGCGAACCTGCCAATCCCAATCCCGCTGGGGTGACAATGGACAGGGCCAATCCTCGGGGGGTGCCCACCCTCCTGGCAATCCTTTCCAACGAGGCAGCACCCAGGGGCTCGCATCAGTCCTCGTCCTCCTGCCAGGTCCTACGTCGAAAGCCGCCATGCCCACTTCACACACACATCCGGCGTGTTGCCCCTAAAGCAAGCCCCGCGGGCCCAGCCACACCCGTTGCACGCTGCGCTCCTCGAGACAGACCCCCCTAGTCAGGGGACATCCCTGCCCTTCTGTGCTCCTTGAGACAGACCCCGCTAGTCAGGGGACATCCCTGCCCTACTGCTGGACCCGCAATTATTGCCATAGCCGGCACCGGAGGGTCCTCAGTCCGCGTTCCCGCAGCTGTCGGCTTA
>BDDC01000191.1:0-35118 GCA_001662425.1 Chlamydomonas sphaeroides | reverse complement strand
CACGACCGGGCCGTCGAGGGGAAGGGCGGCGACGAGTAAGCCTCGCGCCCCATGACGTCCCCATGACCGTGCGATACACGGCTTCCTGCATCCATCTATTCATCTGACGATGCGACCGCACGACTGCTGCTGCTGGGGCTGCCATCGCTGACGGGGTGCATGGGAGGAGGGCCGGTGGCGTAGCCGCAAGGCTGAAGGAGGTACTGGGAGGGGTCTGGGGATGACGAGGCGGTGTGGGGTTAGGGCTTTTCCCGACGTCCTGACGACCTGCGGCCTCCGCTGGTGATGGCTTGCGCTGCCGGACAGTGGACCTGACCCTGAAGTGCCGGAGGTTGATGTTGGAGCAGTGATGCCTGATCCCAAGCGTTGTAACACCACGGATGGATATGACGCTGAACCCGGCATGCCGCGCTGCGTGCCTACGTCGCTGCAGCCAGCAACAGCCCCGCTCCTTACCTCTCGCAGCGGGGTTTGCCGTTGTCCTCGGGCTCAGTGTAGACCGCCGCGCGTGCTTGCCCTCTCCTCGCTCCCCGTCACAGGCACGGTCCAGACACGGTGGTGGCAGCTTACTGACACCATCTGGTCTGGGCTCGGGTCTGGGCTCGGGTCATGCAGCATCTTTCCACGCTTGGGTACACAGCTGCGGTGCCACCACGGCGCTCCAACGGCCACCGCCCAACTGTTAATCACGCTCTGCTCCAGCATTTATGCTCTTGACCCGCGACATACCAGGAGCAGCCTATCTCCCTGTGACGACAGTAGCCGCACGCAACCCGCCGCACCCACAGCACCGCGTGCCGCAGGGCGCGAAATCCAGGCCCTGGCTTGCCAGCCGCACGGCAGTGCCCAGTGCCCCAACACAACACACATGTCTTGATCTTGACACAGTCCGGCAGTACCCGCGGCCCCAAGTCCTCGCGGGCTGAGGCCCATGCACGCCAGCACCTCCAGAGCACGGTCGCCGCCGCCGCCTAAGCCACCGTGCAGGACAAGGAAACAGAGCAGGCCCCACACGACACGGCACGGCGCCACCCCTCACAGACCTGGTCCGACCCACACTCCCGACCCCGGCGCAGTGCTGCTCACCGCAGCTGCCGTAACCCAACAGTGAACACTAACGTGCGTGCAGCCCATGCGTCGCGCGCCGCCACAGCCGCCACCGCACACCGTCCACCAGAGCACACCGCGTTGTCGGCTCACGCCTCCGGCGCTGCCAGCTTGGTGAGCTCGCGCTGCAGGTAGTCGACCTGCTTGGCCACCTGCGGCAGCAGAGGCGGGGAGGCAGGGAGACAGGCAGACGGAGGGAGGGGGCAGGCGGATGTTTGGGCGAGCGAGGCAGCGCGTGGGGCATGCAAGGTCCCGGCAAGCTACGGCCATCCCATCCCAGCCCGCCCCTCGCGGCCGCTCACCCGCAGCACTGCGCGCTCCATACCGCCAAAGCGCTCCAGCACGTCCTCCGACAGCAGCGCGTACAGCCGCAGCAGCTGTACCAGCCGCGCGTCCGAATCGCCGCCGCCTGCCGCAACCGCGCCGCCGCCGCCCGACGCCAGCAATAGCCCCTGTACTAGGTCCGCGGCCGAGCGGCCGCTGTCCAGGCCGCCGCTGTCGACGGCGCCGCCGGCGCTGGCGCTCCTCGCCACAGCCTGCAGCGCTCCCAGCTCCTGCTCCGTGCCTTGCTGAAGGACCTGCAGCACGTCGGCCTCAAGGCTCGCGTAGTCCGACCCGAGCATCACCTCCTCGCCGTTTGTGAAGGCCAGCCACGGCGGCCGCGCCACGGCGGCGCCGGCGGGCGAGACGCTGGCGGCGGGGCCACCGGGGCTGGCGGCGCCGGCAGAGCTGCCGCCGCCGGGCGACGTCAAGGCGGCGGCGGCGGCACCGAGCGCCGCGACGGAGGAGCGCAGCGCCAGGACGTCGGCCGCCAGCTGCTCTTGCGCCGCCAGCGCCTGGCCTAGGCCTGATAGTTGGGACGCGTCGGCGGAGGCGCCGCCGCTGCCGTCGGACCGCGCCGTAACCAGCTCCGCCAGGCCGAGGAGCTCGCGCCGCAGCGAGCGCATCGCCGCCGGCAGCTCCGACGGCGCCGCCAGGCCGCCGCCGCTGTCGCTCGGCGACATGGAGGGCTCCGAGTCCAGCGGCAGCGGCGGCGCCATCGCAGCGTCGCCGCCGCGCTGTGCCGCCAGGGAGCTGGCCACGTCGGCGATGGCGGCCGCCAGGGCGGACTTGTGCTGGCGGAGCTCGCGCTGGAGGCGCTCTAGGCACTCCACCAGGGCCTGGGTCTCGGCCTTGCCCTGGGGGGCGGGGGGCGGAAGCCAGGCGCATGGCGTTCGCAGCGGGTTGGCTTGGGTGCGTGGCTGGTTGGACCCCTGCCGTGGCGGCCCCCGGCACCCGCGGTTGGCAGTCCCGGCCCCGGGCATCCGTGAATATCATCGGGAAAGCACCGCACAGGACCCACGTCAGCCTCTGCCGGGGCGGGCAACCCCGCTGCCGCCGCGGGCTGGCGTCCGCACCTTGACGGCCTGTCCCTCCAGCGACGCCAGGCGCGCGCCGTAGGCCTGGACCTCACCGCCCAGCACGCGGCGGTCGGCCCGCATCTCGGCCTCGCCAGCCTTGCCCGCCGCCACCGCCGCCTCCACGCCCAGCACCTGCATCTTGAGCTCGTCCAGCCCCTCCTGAGGCGGCGGCGGTGAGCACCAACACGGGCACGAATATGATCACAGCACGGGCGGCGGTGTAGTGCCAAGCCAGCAACAGTGACTCCGTCGTAGGGTACCGGTATGTCTCCGCAGGCCAGAGGAACTAGGCTGCATCTTCACATCTTCACACCTCCACATTGGCGACATCAGCAAAGCGGGCATGTCGAGGCAAGGCGGCGCCGTACCTGCAGCTGCGCCACGTCCATGCCAAGCCGCCAGTTCGGTGCCCCCGCGGCGCCGTCGGCGGAGGCCGAGGCCACGGCGGCGTCCAGGTGCTCGCGCGTGACGGACGCCGCCGACAGCGCCTCGAGCCGCTCCGCTACAGCATTGTGCGCGGCGTCGTGCTCGGCGGCGGTGGCGCTGGCGTCGGCCTCCAGCCGGCTTAGCTCGCTGGCCTGGCGGCGCGACGCCTCCGCCGCCGACGCGGCGGCTGCGGCGCCTTGCTCCGCTCGCGCGTGCACGTGGCCCAGCAGCTCCGCCAGCAGCAGCACGGGGCTCTGCCGCTCCGCCGCAGCCGGCTCGGCGTCGTCAGCTGGCGGCGGCTCTGCCGCCGCGGCCTCAGAGTTCGGTGGCGCTGCACCGCCGTCGGCGGCCGCCTCCGTCGTCAGGGCGTCGTCGTCAGGGCGACGCGAGTGCCGCGCCGCCGCCAGCAGCGGCGCCGGAAGGCGATGCAGTACCGCCTCGGCGTCGGCGTCGGCCGCCGCTGCACGCGCCACTGCCGATGCCTCAAGCGCCTCAACGCGGCGGCGGAGGTCGTCCAGCGGCCCCGCCAGCGACGCAATCACCGCCGCCACCTCCGCCGTCGCCACCATGCCGGCGGCGGCGGCGCCGCCACCCGTCGCCGCCAGGCTGCTGGCGGCGGACCCATCATCGTCGGCGTAGCGCTGCGCTAGCCTGGTCGCTGCCGTCGCAGGTGCTGGCGGTGGCGGCGCCGCCGCCGCCGGCACGGGGTCGGCGAGGAAGTTGATCAGGCTCGCCTCCGCCGTCGAGCCGCGGCGGCGGTCACCGGCGGCGGCGTCCGGTGCGGCGTTGCCGGCGTCACTGCAGTCGCTGCGGTCGCTGAGCGGTGGCTGGTCGCCGTACGTCACCGACGACAAGCGGTGCATCCTCTGCTGCGCCGACGGCCGGATTTGCTCCACCGCCGGCAGCGGCAACGACAGCGGCGGCACCGCTGGCAGCGATGCCGCCTGCTGCTGCTCCTGCTTCTGCGCCGCCTCCGTCAGGCTAGGCGACGACGGCGAGGATGGCGGAGCGGATGGCGACGACGACCGCTCCGGCGGCGGTGGCGCCGGCGTCCACTGCGGCGCCTCATCGCTGTCGGACAGCGGCGCTGTCGCAACGCACACCAGCTCCCGCTGCAGGCCCTCCGCCTGACTCAGCCAGGCGCCGCACGGAAAGTTGTACTGCACTGCCGTACCATCGGACGCGATCTGCAGCGCCGCAAGGTGCCAGGCGGGCTCGGCGGCGCCGCCGGCGCGCGGGCTGATGCGGACGCGCGCGCGGTGCAGATCGCCCACGTGGGGGCCAGTGAGTACGAACGTAGCGGCCTGGCATTGGGCAGGGAAGTGGCCAGGGGTCTGGGGTCAGGGTGCCTGGGGTTCGTGACGCCCACACCTCTCTACATGCGGCCCTACAGTGCGTCCGTGTGGGCGCTCGGTGACGAAACCGGGCAGAGACCGCCGGCGCTGCAGGAGGGCCGTGCGCCCACATCAGCTGTGGCCCCACACATGCTGACCAACAGCGCCCCACCCGAGACCAGCGGCGCCGCCCCACCACCTCACCTGGCCTCGCTGCAGTCCTGGCGACCCCCCAGATGCCATGTGCATCTCGCCCGTGCGCCCCAGCGCGCCCTCCAGCTCCAACAACACGTCGCAGTCCGTGCCGGCGCTGTGCAGGTCCGACGTCCGTGCGACCACCGCGTAGCGCGCCAGCCGCTGAGCCGGCGGCGCCTCCGCCTCCGCCGCCGTCGACGTGGTGACGATGGCGGCGCCGTCGGCGGCGCCGCGAGGAGCGGCGGCCTCAGCCCAGGCCGGGGAGGCGGCGCCGCCGAGCATGGGCGTAGGCAGGTCGACAGCTGGCGGCCCGACGGCGGCGGCGCCATCCAGGCTGAGGTGGAGAAAGGTGAAGGTATCGCGCCGCGGCGCCGCGGCGCCATCGGCGCTGTTCGCCACCGAGATTCGCATTGGCTGCTGCTGCGCCGCTGCCGGCATCAGCCCAAAAACGGGGCTGGCAGGGACTGAACTCAAGTTCCAGGTCACCGCGGGCTGCGCCGGCGGCGGCGGCGCCGCCGCCGCCGGCGCCTCTGACGGCAGCTGCCGGGCCCGCAGCAGCGCCGCCAATTGCTCCTGAATCTGCGATACCAACTCCAGCACAGCGGCATTCTGGGCTTCGAGCGCCGCCAGCCGGCCCTCCGTGCCCGCCGCCGCCAGTCTGCTGCTGGCGGCGCTGCTGGCGCCGCCGCTAGCGCTGCCAGCAGCGCCGTCGACGCTACCAGCGGCGCCGCTGGCGCTCGCGCCGCCAGCACCGCCAGCGGCAAGGAAGTCGGGTGCTGCGCTCACGCTGGCCTCCGCCAGGGGCAGGTCAGGGGCGCTGGGGCTGGAGGGGCGCCGCGGAGCTGCGTCCGAAGCCCCTGGCTGCAGCTCTCCCGTGTCCGCTGCTGCTGCCTGCTCTAAGCCGCTGCCGTTAGAGCCCTCCACGCCGCCGTCTCCGTACAGCTCCTGCTCGGCGGCGGCGTCCGCTGCCGCAGCAGCGGCCCACTCCGCCTGCTCCCTCGCCATTTCCGGCCCGACGTCATCGTTCAGATCCAGCGCCGCCTCCGATGCTGATGGCGACGTCGGCAGGCTCCTCCGCCGAATGCTGTCGCCGCCGGCGCCGCCGTCGGCGTCCATGACGGCGGAACCTATGCGCATACTGTTGACGGCGCTAGGCACGAAGCCCCGGGGCGAGACGACGACCGAGCCGGCGGCGGAGCCGCCGCCGCCGCCGTCACCGTCACCGTCAGTGGCGCTGGGCTTGGATGCTAATGGCGCCACCGCCGATGACACCGTCGCGACCGGAGCGGGCCGAACGCTGCCGCCGCCAGCGCTGCCGCCGCCGCTGTCGGGATTGTCCCTGACCATCCAGCCGCCCTCGACGGCGCCGCCGGTTAGCAGGTTCTGGGAGGATGAGCCACCGCTGGCGGCGGCGGCGCCGCCGCCCTGCTCTCGAGCGCGCGTGCGATTGGTGGAGGAGGTGCCGGAGGCGCAGGCTGACAGGCATCGCCGTGGCGTGGGGCTCTGAGCGTAGGGTGACAGAACGGCCAGGCCGGTGGCTCGGGAGCGCATGCGGGGAGAGAGCACAGCGGCGATGGCGGCGCCCCCTCCGGCCGCCACCGGGGTCATGAAGGTAGTGCCGGGAGCTGCCGACCGTGCGCCGGCGGCGCCGGTGCCGGCGGCGCGCTTCATCGCCCAGGGCTGAGGAGCCAAGCTAGATGACGGCGCCGCCGACGGCGCGGCGGCTGCGGCGGCCGCGGCGGCGGCGGCCTGCTGCTGCGCCGCCTTAAGCAGCGCGCCGTACTCGTACTGCGCGCCCTCCTGTACGGCAGCTGCCAGGGCGCTAAAGTCCAGGTACGGCAGGTTCCACTTGCCGTACATGTTGAGCGGCTTCTCGTCGTACTAGGGAGCGGGGCACGCGCGACGGCGCAGAGGGCAGGCGAGCTCAGACGGCGACCTCTCATGCCCTGCCCGTATCCTGCCTTGCCGCTACCCCGACTTACCAGTACGGTACCCTGGCCCTGGCCCCGACTCGCCAGCGGCCCTCCCTAACGGCACCCCACTCAGCCTCCTCGCTGCCGAGCGCCCTATACGGCGTACGGCATCCTCAGCCGCCGACTCACGTGCTTGAAGCGGTAGTTGCTGGGCAGCTGCCGCAGCTCGGGCAGCAGCGCCGCCAGCCCAAGCGCCGCCACCGGCACGAACACCTCGCAGCGCAGCTGACCCGCCAGCACCGCCAACGCCCGCAGGAACTGCAGGGGGACCGGCACCAGGAGGCAAGCAAGCTCTGCCACTGCCACGGCCCTCGCAACCCAGGCCCGTGCTGCCCGGCCCTCAAGGGCCTGACCCCACCCACCCCGCCTCTTGCCACGCCGCAGGCGCCATCACGTGGCTGCCCCTGCCCGGCTGCATCCACAAGGGCCCGCAAGGGCGCGGCCTCCAACCGTCGCTCCACCCCCCCCTCCCCCTGCCCCTCCGCCTCCCTCCCTGCTGCCCACGCACCTCCCCGAACCGCATGTGCTCCGCCAGCGAGCGCTCGCAGATGCTGCTGCAGCCCGTCCAGATGCGGTCCAGGGAGGACACCGCCAGGGGCCCTGCGGGCAGGGAGCACGGCAGGCACGGCCCACGCGCCAGGTCAGCGCCCGCGGCCACGCTCGGGGGCGGCTCGCGGCGCTGGCTGAGGTGCCCCTCACGAGGACCGCCGTCCTCATGCAACCCCCGCCCAGCCTCGGCCTAGTATTTCCTCCCTCCCCTACCCAAACCCCAGGCGATCCCACCCTGCACGCAGGCCCACGCCTGTGTCCCAGGCACGACGTCCGCCACGAGCCCTGCCTACCCGCTCCCCTGCCCTCCCCCCATGCCCCCGCTCCGCTCCCTCGCCGCAGCCCCACCCTGCGGCTGCACGAAGCCCGCGTCCCGACACAGCCGAGTGAAGTGCTCGCGGTGCATGCGGGGCTGAGCTTCGCCGGGAGACAGCCGGCAGCGGCAGGCGCCATCGGCGGCGTGCGGCCGGCAGCCGCCGCCGTACGACACGTAGGCGTGGTAAAGCGCGCCACTCAGATCGGGCACTGCGGCGAGGAATGAGGTGGGTGTCGATGTGTGTGTATGGCACGGCGAGGGTTTGGGTGGCTTGGGTGGGGCATGTGAGGGGGGAGAGCGTGGCTGCCTGCCCCGGACCCCCCATGCCTGGTGGGATGCACTGCAGACCGCACCGTACCTTGCAGCGCCGGCAGCGACTCCCTGGCCAGGTGGCCGTGCAGTACGGCACACATGCGTACGGCATGGCCGTACTCGGTGGCGCTCATGCCGGCAAGCGCGAATGAGTTTGCCTTGATGTCTAGCTGCAGCAGGCGCTGTATGTCAAGCTCCGTTATCCCCAGCAGCTGGCCCACGGACGACAGCGCGACCATGATCTGGACGCGGCGGGCAGAGGCAGAGGGCGGCGGTGGGTTTCGAGGGCAGGATGCGTGGGATGCGTGACGAGGTTTGGGCGCGTGCTTTGCTGCCATGCATGTGACCCGTGTGTTGCAGAAGGGGGCGCGCAGCGCAGCGTGGCCGCACATTGTCCCCAAGGAGCACTGCGCGCTCATCGCTGCGCAGGTAGGCGAAGGTCTCGTCCGCATTCTGGGACACGGCGTAGACCACGGCCGCGTTGGGGTGCAATTGCGCCTGGGGGCCAGATGGGGGAGGATGGCAAGTGTGTTAGCCGCCACGCCAGCCGGCCCAAGCTTCTCGCGGCAGTGCTCACCGTTCCTGATCCTGCGCCTTGGCGGGGTTCGCCCGGCCGGCGTAGCGCTGCCCGCAGCGCCATCGCCATTGGCAAAGTTGCGTCTCTTCAACGCAGAGGAGCTATGTGCGCATCGCATAACGTGCTGATGTGCATCGCTGCTCGCGTGGTGCAAACATGTCCAGGGTGGGCTTCAGCCGCTTAGAAGTTCGTCAGCGGCCAGCGCCGCTAGTGTATGCAACTCGGCTAACAGTGCTGCATAGAATGGCGACTTTGAGCAAGTATGCGGGTTGTGTGCGACGCTACATGAAACCGAGTCGCGTGCAGGAAACCGCCCTCTCGTCCGACGGTTACACAATGGTGCGCCGCAGGGCCGACAGCCAAGAAGAATAGTCCACATGTATGCACCTCGTGAATCCTGCCCGTCGCGTCGGTCCCCCTCCTCCCACGCAGCTCGCACGCCGCAAAACACGCACTCGCCACGCTGCCCCACCCCGCCAGCGCCACGCCGCCCACCCAGCACCCCCGCGCCCTTCACCACGTCCACCGCGGCCCCCACGTTCCATTCGTCAGCTTGACCCCGGGCGGCAGCAACACGCCGCTCTGCCACTGCACCGCCACCGGCGCCTGCGGGTGGCGCTTCTTGTAGTCGGGCGGCAGCACGCCGCGCATGTTGACCTCCGGGTAGGCCGGCCCCTCGGTGAACTGCGCGGGCGGACCCGGGGGCACACGAGGCGCGCACAACCCGTAGGACGTACCTGCAGCACAGCGGGTGCCATGCACGGTGCCATGCCGTGCGGCCAAGCGCATGGGCTTGCGCCCACGGCTCCCAGGGCCGTTACACGGCGGGTGCTGCTGCTTGTCTCTTCGCCGGGGCCATGCAGCCCAGGTGCTGCCACAAGTAGCGAGCCTGCTAGCAATCCGCCCACACGTCCCTGACGACGCCGGGGCGGTGCGCCGGCCCCGTCAGCGCCGCCCGGCATGGGCCTGGGCGCACCTTGAGCCAGCAGTCTCCCTTGGTGTGGTGGTGGGCGTCCGGCTCGAAGCAGACCTCATCCGGGCAGTAGGCAAAGGCGTTGCAGGGCAGTGCCTTGAAGGGGCCTGCGCCGCGACAGGGCAGGGCGGGACAGGACAAGTCTCGAGATCAGGCAGGCGCCGCAGCGGTCGGTGGGCGGTCGCTCGTGGCACCCGGACATCGGCAAGGCAGCGGCGGCCGCAGGTGGTGGTGGCCGCCATCGCAGGCCAGGAGGCAGAGAGGGTGCAGTGCTGGGTGCTGTGCACGGGCTCCTTGGGCCCGCAGGCTAGCAGAGCCCCCGAGCGCACCGTCCACGACGTTGGGCATGTGCTTGCGGCAGTGATCTGCGCACTCCTCCACCGTGGCCTTCTTGTTGTTGATGCCCCAGTAGCTGCGCAGGCGGAGGAGGGAGGCGGACAGCCAGAGATGGACACGCGGGGTGTCGGGGGAAGGCGGGGTGGTCGGTTTGTGTTCGTGGCTTCACGGCAACAGAGGCCACGGCAACAGAAGCCACAAGCCACAGCCGTCCGCTTCCACTGCACCCCAGCCCCTTAGCCGTTCCGCCGGTTTCCCTTCCCTCCCCCACCGCCTGGTCCCCCTCCTGGCCCACTTTCTTGCTTCACACGCAACACGCCACCCGGCCTCCCTCACTGCCCCATGCGCACACGCGACGCGCTGCTCACACTGCGAGGCCGTCGTAGTCGGCCTGCTTCTCGATGTGCACCACCAGGTCCGCCTGCTTGCCGCCCGCCGCGTAATAGGCCGCCCACCACTTGGCGGTGGGCGACTCCTCCAGGCACTTGGGCACCACGTGCGCGTAGCTGAGGGGCAGGCGGCGGTGGGAGGCGGCGGTGGGAGGCGGCGGTCGGGAGGCGGGCGGGCAGGTGGTGGACAGACAGGCAGGCAGGCAGGCAGGCAGGCAGGCAGGCAGGCAGGCAGGCAGGCAGGCAGGCGGGCAGGCAGGCAGGCAGGCAGGGGATGCGTGCGGAGGGCGGCCCGAGGAGGATGGCGGGAATGGGAACGGCCAACTGCGCGGCGCTAGGTCGAGGCTAGCGGCAGGGACGCCGCGCTGCTGCAAAGCGGGCGCGTGGTGCGGCCCGCACCCGTCGATAGCGGGCTGGCCGCAGACCCGCGCCATCATGGCCGCCGTGGTGTTGGCCAGCTTCTCCTCCTCCAGCTTCTTGGCGGGGTCTGGTGGGGCCGAGCAAGGGACGGGTTGCAAGAGGATGTTCCGGACTTTCCCGAGCGCTGCCGTGGGCCTGCGACTGCCGTATGTGCGCGGGCCCACAAGGGCGCGAGGAAGGTACCGTGCGAGTAACGAACTAGTTGCAAATCTCTGAGCGTAAGCCCAACCCTGAAGCCCATGGGAGGGGCCACGGCAGGGCGGCGTGACGCCCCGTGCGTGCCAGGCTGCAGCGTGAGCTTCGGGGCCCCGGGAGTCGGCATCTGGGTCGGCACCACCACCACGCCGCTGCCAGGTATGGGGCTGTGGTTGGCTGCACAAGCGCAGCAGGCGCATCGGCCCGTCACGCCATGCAGCCCGCGAAGGTGCTGCGCGGCGGAGGCCAATGAGCCTTGGCGGCGGACGCTGTGGAGCCAGGGCCCGGCCAGCGCCCGAGTGGTTGCCGCATTCGCGCCGCGCCTGTGCGCAAGAGTTCGCGCACCTGCTGCAACCGCGACGGCGGCTGTCTTGGTCGCCGTGCTGGCGCCTGTGGTGGTGGTCGTGGTGGCGGCTGTGGAGGCCGTGTTGGCCGTCGCACCAGCGGCTGGGTCGGAGGCTGTGGCGTTGCCTGTAGCGTCTGGCGGGTGGGACGCAACGAGCACTGGCGTCAGGCGGCGCCCGTGGCGGCAGGAGTTGGCGCAGCGGGCCGCGCGGCGCACCTCCGCAGGACCCCACGAAGGCGCAGAAGGCGGTGGCCTTATGGTGCTGCGCCATGGACAGGTGCACGTGCGTCGTCCGCATAATCTGTGGGCAGGCAGGACAGCACTCTTGGGCGCAGCATCAGGGGGGCTAGGCGCCCGACAGCGTGAGCTGGCATGCATGTAGGTCGTAGTCGAGGGCAGGCTCGCGGCTCCTTACGTGGTGGAAGTTCATCACAAGGAAGCCGCTGCAAGCAGGGGGGGCGCGTGTCAGGGTTTGGGTCGGTCAAGGGCGTAGGGGAAATGCCCCGCCAGTTTTTGAACACCCATCGCAGGCTTGCGACAGTCCACGAACGTGTCGTGAGCGCCGCGCCAGCAACGCCTTGCAGCGGAAGCATCGCGGCCTTGTCCCGCGCACCAAGCCAGCGCCAGCAAGGCGATGATCGCTGTCTTCAGCCATGACTGTGGCTTCTCCGCAGGGGCAGCTGCGGCTGTCGTTGACATGATCAAAGCCGAGACACGAGCTGCAACATGCGCGGGAAGGAGCGTCGCTGCACCAAAAGCGACGTGTTTGTATGCCTTTGACGTGAGTCGGCCGTCGCTGCTGCAGCAAATGGAACGCAGCTCGGTTGGGGCCTGCAACTGTCGCGACGATGCGAGCCAATTGATGCAGGGGACCCTTGCTGTTCCACCTCGCGCAGTCACAGAAACAATTGTCTTACATAAACCGCGCCACTGTCAGCCGCTCCCTCCCTTTGACATCTGTGCAACACCGCAGCACTCGCGATGCCGCCACGCCAGGGCATGAGCGTTGTCACTTACGCGGTTCCTTTCATGCTTTTCATGCTGGGGGGCTGGTGGGGCCTAGCGCAGCTCGTGGAGAACAAGCGTCGGCTCCGGGTAAGCAGCGCCACACACAGCTCCCCTCCTCTGCCCCTCGCCCTTCCCCTTTTACACGCACGCTGCTGCAACCCATCGCCCTCCCTGACTGCTCCGGTTTTATGTGAAACCCTCCAGGGCGCTTCCCGTGGCCTGGACAGCGTCGAGGAGCTGGACCCGCTGGAGCGCATGCGGCAGCGGTACGGCCTCGAGGATGGCGGGGCGGGGTCTGCCGGCCGCAAGCGGCAGCCCGATATGCCCTCGCTGGAGCAGGAGCTGGCGGACATCCGCAGCAAGGTCGACATCTACAACTTTGACTACAAGCCCGTGCCGCGGACCGACGAGGACGAGTGACGCGCAGCGGCAGCGTTATCGCGGTAGCTGCACAACCGCCCGTCAGTGCACGATACAGCGGCTGGCGGAGCGGCCACGCAGCCAGCGCGCCGCTCGCCCTGCATGCGGTGCCCCAGCGCTCCGGCCAAGCGCCACGGCGCGCGCCGCTCCGCGCCACCTCTCATGCTGCGGCGGCCGCCCGCTGCGGCGCCAGCGCTTGCACCGCCGAGCCGCCGCTGCGGCGCTCCAGGTCTCACGCGGCACGCCGCCACAGCGGCTGGCAGCGGCCACAACCCCATCCTCAGGCACTCGGCCGCAGCAGCAGCGCCGTCCCCCTGCAGGAGCTCGAGTCCGCGGGTCGGCTGCTGCCGTGCGCACGCCCACGGCCCATGCGGGGGGCCCCAGGCCGCCACACGTGACCGGCGGTGTGTGCACGTCGGCGGGGCCGGCGCCAGGTGGATGCCCACGCCCATGCCCATGCCCGCGGCCGCGCCCACGGCAGCTACCCGCGGCCCTTAGCCTCGGCGGCTAGCTAACGTGTGTGCCTGATGGCCAGGCAGCCGCTGCAGCTGGCGGCGGCTGGCCGGCAGCGGCGGCCAGGCGGCGGCGGCCCGCCTGGCTTGGCGCCCCGAACGCTGGCCGTGTGGCTGCGACATCACGTTCCGGCCGGTGGGGGGGTTTGTGGGCAGGTGCCCCCCTGTAGCTAGGCGGTGTGCGGTGTGCCTGTGGTGGTGGCGGTGGCTGCCTGCTGTGGATTCGAACGGGCGGGATGTTGACGGGCCGGTGCCTGGTGGTGCCTGGGTTGCGCCTGGGCCCTTGGAGTGTGTGGGGTTGCCCGTTGGAGCCGTGGAGGTGAGCGCTATGGCCACCGTACTCGCTCTATTGATACGCGCGCGTGTCTTGATGGCTGACGTGAGGGCTGGGGCCGTAAGCGTGGAGGCTGCCTCGCGGCTAGTTGCCAGGTGGCCCCGTTGCTCGGTCGAAGAGGCAGCGCACGCACTCGACTCGACTCTGCAGCATACCATGAACAGTGACGATGGAAGCGTGCGCAGGCCTTGGTCCTGCTGGCGCGGCAATCATACACCGCACGGGTGGGACGTGCCCCTGCGAGCATGGCGAGGCTTGGCGGGCTTGCCAGAGGGCGCGCGAGCAGTGCGCGGCGTGTAAAAGATGAACAAAGCCAATGCATGTAAGCGCGAGAAGCTTGTGTCACGGGTCGGAGCTCAGGGGGCCATGGTGGGTTCTGAGGCGTGAAGGGGACGGCGCGTAGTGGCCGCGTGTGCTGCTGCGGGCCCCTGCCAGGGGAGGAGGGAGCAGCACGAGAGGGCATCGGGTCTCGCTTGGTTGCTGACCTTGCACCCCGCCGTGTTCCAAACGCATGTCTCACTACCTTGCTATGCGAGCATAGTAAACCGGAGCCAAGTTATATGGCCGTGGCTATGTACAAGTGCAACAGCCCCAGGTCAAGATGTGGCATTGCGCCCCCTACCTCCCCTACCGGCTGCCCTGACCCCCTCCCCGCTCCCCTGGTTTGGCCGTGGCACCCTCGCAACTGAGCTTTGCCCCTTTCTGTACCCATCACACCAGTAACCGCCACACACTTCAGCGCGCATACGATGCTCTCGCACGCTCGCGCGATAGCGCGCGGGCGATATCCGCGCCTTGTCGCCTTGCCATGGAAGAGCCCATCGTGCGCTCGCCTGCGGGTCGCCGTTGCTGCATTAGAGCGCAAACGTAAGCAGCAAAGCACTGGCAGCGTGGCACTGACCGCCTTACGGATGCTCGGCGTTGCATCGCGACCACATACTTGACAAGCCTTCGCCAATCAACAATACGATCCAAACATTCATCCTGCAAGCTTGGTACCGTCCGCCGCGCAGGGAGCCACTACGAGACGCTCGGCGTGCCGCAGACGGCCACCGGCGAGGAAATCCGCCTCGCCTATCGCCGCCTCGCCAAACAGCTCCACCCCGACGTGTCCCGCGATGTGAGCATGGCAACTGGCGTCACAGCTGATTGCGGGTCCTCAAGAGCTCACAGCACAGCCCCGGGGCGCAGGGGTCTGGCGAGCCTGGGGCCAGGACCTCTCTGGCTATCTGGGCCCCTTGCCTCGTCCCTATCTGCGCCCCTCGCCTCGTCCGGGTCATCACGCGAGGATGACGCCGGCGTGTTTGCCGCACTGGCCCCGCGCACACCCGCACACGCCCCTGCTCCTGTCACAGGACGACTCGGACGAGGTGTTTGCCGAGATCAACGTTGCGTACGGCGTGCTGTCGGACAGCGAGGCGCGAGCCAAGTACGACTACTTGTGGCGGTACAGCGTGGAGGCACAGGTGGGGCCCCGGGGCGGGGGTGAGGGGTGTGGCGAGGGGAGCAAGGCACGGAGGCGGCAGGGGAGGTGCGCCGGATACGGCGTAAGTAGCGTGGAGTCAAAGGGCTTGATGTAGGGAAGAGCAAGGAGGGGGGAAGAGCAAGGAGGGGAGTAGGTGTCCGGGAGGAAAAGGGGGCGAGGAGGTCGTGTGAGAGAGTGGGACCGCGCCGGTGCGTGAGTGTGAAATGGCGACGGGGCTATGGCGCGCCGGATGGTTGGGGCGGTGGCGTAGGGGCTGCGGTGCGCGTGCAGCTGCACTGCACGGGCCCCAGCCCCGCCCCTGCACCGCAGACGGCGGCCTCACGGCCCTTACCCTACCCTGACCTCTCCGCTACCCACTGCCCGGCCACCCCAAACCGCTCCGCATCCGCAGACCCGGAACGACTCGGGCGGCGGCGGCGAGGCCCCCAGCGTGGAGGAGATGGAGCGGGCGGCGGCGCTGGACGCGCTGGAGGCGAGCGGGGCCCGGGCAGGGCGGCCGGGGTGGTGGAGGAGGGGCCGCAGGCCGGGGCACGGAGGCACCTTGCATCCCGGCTGTCGGCTGTCTTGTCGGCGGAGGGCGCAGACTGTGAGCCGGCATCTACCGCAGCCAGGTGACATGTGGCCCTTACGCCCTGCCCTCGCCCTCCGTAGGAGGCGCACCGAGAGGCCGAGCGCGCCCGGCGGATGGCCAGGCAGGCGCGGCGCGCGGCGGAGGCCGCGCGCAGCGCTGCGGCGGAGCAGGTGAGTGGTGGCAGTACCGGGCGGGGGATTGCGCGGGAGAATGCAGAGGGTCCGTGGTACGCCGGGAGCGGCCACACGGGTGGGCGTGAAGCAGATGGGATTGCGCGGCGGGCCGGGAAGCTGCCTGATTCGCAGCTTGCAGGGAGGGCAGGGGCCCGGCCGTGGGGCCGCCACAAGGGCCTCCCGCCCGGCAAGCTGCCGACGGCATGCGCGGGGTGGCGTGGCGAGCGGGGCGTGCGGGCTGCTGCGCTGCCCCCCGACACTGCCTTTGGCCCAACGCCGGCTGCCCAGCGCCAACGCACGAGCCCCTGCCTCGTCCCATCCCCGGCCCGCAGGCCCGCCAGGCGAGGCAGCGGCGCGGCAAAGCCCACGCCGCGGGGGCTGCCGCCGCCGGCGCCAGATCCACCCCTGCGGCAGCCGCCGCGGCAAGCGCGAGTGCCGGCCAGGGGCAGGGGCAGGGCAGGGCCGTTGCGGCGGCGCCCGCTGTCGGTGCGGCGGCTCCGGCTGAGGCGGCTGAGGGCGGGGGTGGCCCGGGGTTGGAGCGCGAGGCGAGGCGGGCGGCTCGCGAGGCGGCGCAGGCGGCCAAGCGGCAGGCGCGGGAGGCGCGGCGGCACGCCAGCCAGGTGTGTTCACACGCGCACATTGCGTAGGGTTGCTAATCATTCCTAAAGGCTTATCATAGCTTGACATCCTGCGACTCGACCGTTGCCACACCCGCGCCGCACCCTCAGGTCCGCTACTGGGCGCAGTGGGCGGAGCAAGAAGCGGCGGCGGCCTGCCGGGCGGCGGGGCTGGAGCCCATGCCCTCCTCGCCCGAGCTGCTGTGGGAGTTGCAGCAGCAGCAACGGCAGCAGCAGCGCCAGCAGCAGCAGGCAGGGGGCAGGCGGCGGGGAGGCAGCAGCAGCGGGGACGAGGACGGCGGCTGGGAGCCGCCCGCGCCGCCCCCAGAGTGAGGGACGCGGGCCTGGCAAGAGGCAATCAGACCCGCACACGCCGGCTCGTGCTCGCGGCCCTCCAGCGGCTCGCGCTTGGCGGCTGTGGTCGGAGCCCCGCGCTGTCGGCCGCCCCGCCCCGTCTGGGCAGGCGCCGCTGCAGGACTGCGAAGGCCCTGCCTTGGGGCTGCAACCGGGAGGGCACGGCCTGCCGCGGCTTGCCCACGCGGGCACGCACCCCATGCACGGCCTAGCCCAGAGGGCGCCGTGGGCAGCAACAGCAGCAGCAGCAGCAGCAGCACCCCGGCCGCACCCGGTCAGCAGGCGCTAGGCAGCGTAATGCCTCGCGCTGCCGAGGCGGCGGCGCACCGCGCCAGCGGTCCGTCGCGCCGCGGCTGCGGCCCGCGGCGCCCCCGCCTTGGCCTGGCGCTCGAGCTGCAGCGAAGGGACACCGGCAGGCAACCCTCGAGGCGGGGCGCTGCCGGCTGGGGCCCCTCCTTGCAGTGGCAGTCGAAGGCTCCGCCGCTGCGTATTCGCTCAAGACCTGCCTTCATTTTCCCGTGCCGCGGACCCCGACGGCGGCGACGCAACGCTGCACACACCGCCTGTCGTGGCCTTCGTCGGCGGCCGCACCCATCGTAGCACCAGCCCCCGGCCACCGGCGGCTCCCTGCTGGACCCACCAGACCAGCTCAAGGCCAGCGGCTCCCGCTCTCCATCTGGTGCGCGCCGCCGCCCCACCTGCGGCCCGACGTGGGCTGGTAGCTGGCTGTGCCTGATGGCGCGGTTCCACGCCTGGCAAAGTGCGACGAGGATGGTCAGGAACACAGGAAGACGACAGCAAGGTGGCACTCAGACGGCACTTGTTGGTTGAGGCTGGCAAGGAGGCAGGGGCGTGATGTGGGATTACAACGAGACACCGCATCCACAAAGACGGGGCGGACCTCGTAAGCGACAGTCGGCCTGCAACACGCCGATTCCAGCAGTCTTTGCCAGGGACAGCTGGCCCGCGGCGTTAACACACGTTCGTGGCTGACATTTATGCAACCCCGCGAGGCTGTAACGTTTGCAACCCCGCGCCCACCGCGCGTGCTGCATGGCAGCCATCACCCTGCGCCCCCACCGTTGCAACGCACACTGAACACCTTTGCCACGGTACCGCGCCGGTGTTGAGCTCAACAGCTAGCGGCTCACCCCGCCGCTCCAGCTATGCACAGCCACGCGCCGCCCCCACAACGCATGCAATAGTGTGCAACGGATTTTGCCACCGCACGCAGGCGCCAGCTTGCCGCCAGCCGCCGCCACAACCACATCCCGCGCCAGCAGCCGGGCCGCCCAGCGCGCTGCTTGCAGCCATGCGCTCACCACCCCCCAACTGCACCCACCACAGGCAGCAGCAGCAACTGCACTGCCGTGGTCCTGTCCACAGCTGTTGGGGTCAGAGTGTTGGTTCGTTTGCCGCACGCGATCCAGCACCGCCACCAAGTGCTGCTGCACTGTGGGAGGTCCGCTCCCCCCACTCCAATGATTCCGTCTGCCTGGCCTCTTGACCCCCGCCTCCTGCGCCCGCCAGCAGCGCCTAGCCCCTGCTCACAGCCCACCGCCGCCCCCGGTCCCAGCCGTCGCGCCGTCCTCGCCGCTGCTGCCGGTGAGCGCCTCCCGCAGCCGGCGCTGCTTGTCGGGCCCGAAGCCGATGGACGTCAGGTAGCCCGGCAGGGAGCCGTACCTGACGAGGGGATGGGCAGGCATGTCAGCAGAGGGCCACGGCGCTGCAGGGCTGTGGCAGCGGGTGCCATCCACCCACACCCCTAGGCGCCGCCCGTGGGTCGCTCGCCTCGCTGCAGCCCCCACCGCAGCCGCACCTGGCCTTCACGTGCGCCAGCGTGTCCGCCATCACCTCGGGCGGCGCGCGCTCGAACTGCGCCCGGTCCAGCCCCGCCAACTCCTCGCGGCTCTCCAGACCCGCCAGGGCCACCTTGTGGTAGGCGTCCGAGCTGCGGACACGCCAGACAGGCAGCAGTGGCAGGTGAGCGGTCGCTCTTGCGGCTTCCGCACCGCCGCATCCATCAGCAAGGACCCGCCCACGCGCCGCAAACCCTTGTCTTGCCGTCCCCACCCCACCCCAGCCCCCACCGTGCGTAGTCGGCGATGATCTGCTCCTCGCTGGCGCCCGCCGCAGCCAGCACCGCCGCCGTGAGCAGGCCGGTGCGGTCCTTGCCCGCGCGGCAGAAGAACAGCGCGCAGTGCCGCGCCTCGGCCGCCGCCAGCAGTACCTCCATGGCCTGAGGACAGCGCGAGCAAGATGCATGCTTGCATGGAGCGGAATTAACCGCAGGACGGCACCGCAGGCAGAGCACGGCACACAGCGCATGGTGCCGCCACCTGCGCCACCCCTGCCTGGGCCCCTGCGACCCGGCGGCGCCAACCGCCCAACAACCAACGCAACCGCCACAACCGCCCCTGGGGGTGAGGGCCGTACCTGCCGCAGCTCCGGCCGGGCTGTCTCTAGCAGGATCTGGTACAGCAGCCGCAGCCCGCCGCCGTTGACGTACGGCAGCAGCAGCTGACGGGCCGCGGGCTTGCTGTAGAAGTTGGTGAGCAGCGCCGCCACAGTCGTGCTCACCGGCAGCCGGCCTGGGGGCACCAGGTGTCGCACCAGGTGTGGCTGCGCGGCGCCCAGCTGCGGCTGGGCCGGGACTGACGCAGCGCCAGTCCCAGCACCAGTCCGGCCACCGCCAAGGGCGCAGGGCCCGGGCGGCACAGCAGGACCAACAGCTGACACCCGGCCTGCCCGCCTTCCCGCCCCCCACCGGCTCGGCGCTGTTGCCCGTCCACCAAGCCGTATGGGGGCTTGAGCCAGCGCGCTGCCGCGCTCGCTACCCCTGCAACAGCCAGCGCGCTCGCTGGCCCCACGCTGCACGCCCCTCCCCGCGCTGCTGCCGCCGGCCGCCCCCACCTGCGAGCGCCAGGTAGAAGCGGCCCCGCTCCAGCATGGACAGGTGGTGGCGCACCAGCGCCAGGTGGTGCGAGCCGGGGCCAGGGCCTGGGCCCTCCTCGCCGGGGCCCGCCTCCTCCTCGGGCGCCGCGGTGGCGCCGCGCAGCGCGGGCTGCCCCGCGGCCACGTGGCTGGGCGGCGCGGCGGAGGCGGAGGCGGCGGTGGTGGCGCTGGGCGGCAGGTCGGGCTGCACGAAGAGCTGCGGGGGCCGCGGGGCGGCAGGGCGGGCGTGGTGACAGACGTGGTGCTTCATGTGGGTCGGAGAGGGGCGGTGTGGGGGGAACGAGGGCGTTCCGGAGGGTGGCAGTCATGCGAACGGCAGAGGTGCTGCCAAAGAGTGTGTCAGTGGTCAGCTGTACGTCGCCCGCTGGGCTGGGGCAGCTGTAGGGGGCCTGGTGGGGCGGGCGCGTGTGGTGCGCACCTGGCCGGGCGCCAGCCACCCGCGCGCGTAGTTCCGCAGCCGCGCATTGGACATGAGTGTGGAGCCGGGGTCGTCCTCGGCCATCTCCTCACGCGAGCGGAGGTCGATCTGCGCGAGGCACGGTGAAGGAGCATGGACGCCAAGGGGTGCGAATCAACGGCCGTGACGAGCCGCCGTGCGCTGTGGAGGAATGGCCCATGGGGAGAGGGTGTTCCCGAGATTGTACTGTCGTACCATGTCGCGCACGCGCAGCTGGGTGATCAGGTACTCCACGTCCGCGGGTTTGGCGGAGGAGGGGTTGGCGCATCGTATGATGCGGCCGGGCGTGATGGGCGGGAAGGCCTCGTGCAGGTCGCGCGCATTGGGCAGCGCCTCCTTGAGGCGTGCAATGGTGGGCTGTACCGCGGCCGAAGCGGACGCCATGGGCGCGCAGCAGGGGCAGCGGGCCGAGGGCGCGCGAGAGCGGCCTTGGGTGGCACGCGGGGTAAGGGTGGGAGGGAGGGTGAGCGGGATGGAGGCGAGCAGGTGGGGCGCGGTGACGCTGCGACGCACGGCTGCTTGAGAGAGCCTCTGCGATCGCGCACCTGCACCGACGCGTGTCGCAGGTCGGATGAGGCGCATAACGCCAAGCGACGCTGGCGCTTCCACTCTTCTGCTCCGCCTTGCTGGTAGTTGTAGTTTTACAGGCAAGCGGTTGGACCGAGGACGAACAACCAATGCAGTCGGCCGAGGTCGCACCGCGGTGACAGCTGCTGAGGGCAAGGCGCCAATAGGAGTGCGACCACTTGAAATTTTATATGCATGGGCAAGCTGAGGCTTTGTGTTATCGGCAATGACGAGTTTCGCCCATTACACACCCCTGACACGCCTCCTTCCCCTAGTTGGTCCCAGCCCCCGGGGCCCCGGCCAGGCCTCGATTGAGACGCGCCCGACAGGAGGACAAAGCCTCTCGGGATCAGCCACCGCCGCCCCAGTCCAGGACACTATGCAACCCAGCTCAGGGCGTGACCAAGCGGCGCCTAGGGGGCGACAACAGCGGTGGCAGCAAAGCAAATCAGTCGGACATATCTGCACGGCAGAAACATCGCAGCTAGCAGCTCTGTACGCCACTGTTGAGGGGCGGGCTGGGGGTAACTGCGGAGCTGGGCGTGACGCGGCGGGAAAGTCAGGGTTTCAGAGACACGCCGCCGGACCCGCCTGCCCGACGCGCGCGTGTGGCGAGCACGCATCGCTGTGACGGCATTGTCGACGCCGGCATACAAATCGTAGCCAATCGGTTGCAAAACCTGGCCACAGCCCTCGCGAGTTGCAACGCTCGCATACCTCGCACGCCGACACACGCCGCCTGTATCGGACACCCTCACGAGGGACCACTTTCAAAGCTAGTAATGGCCGACGCCGAGGCCCCACTGCTGCGCGACGCTGCAGGCCATGCGCACGAAAATGGTCATCAATCCCACGCCGACAACGTATCAGAAACCAGCTCAGACGAGCACATCCATTATATTAACCGGAGCCCCTGGTTACGCGCCTTCGTGCTGGGCGCCAACGACGGCCTGGTAAGTTTGGCCTGCATGCGAGCAGAGGCTGGTTAGCGTCGCAGCCCTAGCCTTGCAACTGCCCGAGATGCTGACGTCATTCTCTTATCATATCCTGTGATGGCGGTCGACCGGGGCCGCGCGCTCGTCCTCGTTGCGCACTCGTGCGTGGCGCGCGCCTGACCTAACCCCGCCAACCCGAAGCCCAACACCTCCCCCTGCCACTCCGCTGGCGCCAGGTCAGCGTTGCCGCCCTGATGCTGGGCGTTGGTGGAGGCAACGAGGCTCTGGCCACCATGCGCCTCGCAGGTGGGGCGACCGCGACCTCCCTCCAGCCACACAGCATGCCGCCCTGCAACGCCAGCTGCACGCAGACTGCCCTTCGCCCACAAAAGTCTGACGCCCGCGTAGCTTCCAGATATCGTCTGCCGTGCCGATGGGGCAAGCATCACGCATGCGCCTTCGGCAAATGAGACGGGAATGAGACGTTTCCGTGACACCCCAACTCGACCGTCCGTCCCCTGCCTCGCAGGCATTGCTGCCTGGATCGCGGGCGCTCTCAGCATGGCTGTGGGCGAGTACATCAGTGTGGCATCGCAGGTGAGTCCTGCTCGGCACAGCAACGCGCCCCTTGCATCGCTTTGCCAATGGCTCACCTAGCCTCGCCGTGCTGTGGCATGCCCAGTCGCCCGGACGACACGCCGTGGTACGGCTGTGACACCCGCGCACGCGCGCAGCACTCTCCCGCACTCTCCCGCACTCTCCTGACCCCGCAACCCCCGCCCGTCCCCCGTCGCAGCGTGATACGGAGGAGGCGGACATTGAGAAGGAGCGGCAGCAGCAGGCCAAGGGCCCCGCGGCCCGCGCCAGGGAGCTGCAGGTGCGGCAGCCCCCGGCCTAGGTGGCGGCCCCCGCTCCCCCTGTTCTTGCCGGGTGGTGGCGCGCTGTGGCCGCCACGTGAGCCCGGCGTGGCAGCCCCCGTGGGCAGCCACCGGGGGCCGCCACGCCGGACCCTCGCGGCCCCCGCCGCCTTCAGCTGCCAGCTGCGGCGCCCGTGTGCTGCTCCCTGCTGGCGGGACGAGCGGCGGCCGCGACCCGGCCGGCTGGACCGCCTGACGCCGCGGCTGGGGCAGCCACTTGCAGGGTCTTGATTGCACCCGTGCCCCGTGGCCGTCTCAGCGCTGCCGTGCCACCACAAAGATGCCGTCACACGCGGGTCGTCCCACCGAGCCCGCCGACCCCACCTGGACTCGCCCGGGCCTTGCAAACGAGCTTCTGCTCCCTTGGTACATCCCCTCGCCCTGCAATGGGACTTTTCACTGTCCTCGCCACCTCTCTACCCATTATGTGATCCCCGCCCTGCCCCGCCCCTTCAAGCCCGCAGCACACTGTGTCCCGCGCTGAACCCCGGGGCGTCAGCTCCCTCAATGCCCCGAGCTGCGCCGCCGCCCCCTCACCTCCCCTGCCCCTCCCTGCCCTCCCCTCCACGCCTCAGGAGCTGGCCAACATCTACGTGGGCCGCGGCCTGGACCCGGTGCTGGCGCTGCAGGTGGCGGAGCAGCTGACGGAGAAGGTGGGGCCTGGTGCAGCGAGGGAGCCGGTGCAGCGAGGGCTGGGGTGTGGCGGCTGGGCTGGAGCGCAGCAGTGCGATTGCACCCGTGGCAGGCAGGGGTTGGCGGGAAGGTTGGGCGGGAGGCGGGGCCGCGGCGGTGGCGGAGCGGGGCGCGCAGCGGCCCTCGCAGCCACCCCCAGAGGCCGCCGTGTCGGGCTTGAGAGTGGCGCGAGGCCTGCTTCTGCTTACGGCCAGGGGGCGGGGCAAGGGGGTGGCTACATTGGCCGGGGGTCAGCTGGTCGCTGGTGCGGCGGCGAGCGCCCCCGAGGGGATGGCTGCCCTGGCGGCTGAGGCCCTGTCCCGCCCTGTCCTCTGCCCTGCCTTAACCCGCCCGCAGGACGTCATCCGCGCGCACGCGCGCGACGAGCTGGGCATCGGTGCGTGCGGGGCGGGGGCCACGGCAGGAGGGCTTGCACGTCTGCGGGGCTGCGCTCGCGGACCCCAGCGTGCGCCTACCTCGTCCGTCAACGCTCCCCCTCCCCCCCGCCCCATGGCGCCCTGCCGCCCGCCGCCACAGACCTGGACGAGCTGGCCAACCCCATGCAGGCCGCCGTCGTGTCGGCGCTCGCCTTCACCGCCGGTGAGCACCCGCCCGCCCGCCCGCTTGCCGCGCACCCGCCCCTGCTGCAGCCGAGCGCTGATCAACGGCCGCCTCCCTGGCCCCATCCCATCCTGCGCCGTCCTTCGCCCCTCCATCCCTCCTCCCGCCCCTCCCCAGGTGCGCTGCTGCCGCTGCTGGCGGGCGCCTTCCTGGTGGACCGCCAGACCCGCCTCATCGCGGTGGCGGTGGCCGCCATTGTGGGGCTGGCGGCCTTCGGCACGCTGGGCTCGGTGCTGGGCGGCGCCAAGCCCTTCCTGGGCGCCATGCGGGTGGTGGTGGGCGGCTGCCTGGCCATGGGCATCACCTTTGGCGTCGGCCACCTGCTGGGTGCCAGCCCGGATGCGCTCTAAGCGGCGGCGGCATGGCCGGCCCGCAAGCAACACGCTGCTGACTGAGCAGGGCGTCGCGGGGCGGCGCCGTCGGCGCAGGCTCCGTCTCAGCAGCCCTGGCACGAGCGGGGTGCCTGGCCGCAGGGGGGCGCAGCACACTGCCGCATGCCGGGGGCGTGGCCGGGAGCAGCAGCCGGCGCACGGACCGGGCGCGCCCGAGCCGGCGCCAGGCGCCCGGGGGCGCTCTGATGGGCGTGGGGTTGAGAGCTTGCGGTCGCGCTGCATGGAGCCGCTGCATGGTGGCACGGGGCGGTGGCGCCGCGGACGCGCTTGGAGGAGGTAGTAGCACACGGACGGATTGGTTGCCTGGAGCTAGGGTGTGTTTTAGTGGTTGGGTTGGAGCTGGCGCGCATTTTGATGGTGTGGGTGGCGGTTGTTGAGGTGGGCGCTGGGGGGCAGGGGCGCGGCGGCCGCTTCGTGAGGGGGAGGGGGGTATGCGAGAAGCCGGGCGGGGTTTTGGCCTTGCATGTGTGCGAGGGCGCGCGCTGAGTGCATATGCTGGTGTCGCGTTTCGTGCCGCGTTCGTCGCGCGGCTCGGCGACACCTGAGGGATGGCACCAGCTGCGAGTGCGACGACGTGCGAGTGCATCGGCGGCGTGGGGAGGCGGGAGCAGGAAGCAGGGGTGGCCCCGCGCTTGGAAGACGGTCGCTGCGCCAGCAAGTGCTGCGCGGTGTCGGGGTACTATGAGTGGCAATAATGGATATTTGGCGCGCTATGTCGACCTGGTTCGCGGCCGCAGCGCAGGGCGGTTGCTATGGACGCGTTTGGGGGAGAGGCCAGAGGCCGTGTGCACAGCTGCTCCGGCAGCTGCCCCACCTGGGTGTGCGCTGTGCTAGATGCCGCAAGGGGTGCAGGGCCAGAAGCAAGGAGGGCGAGGCTCAGGGGCTGACAGGGTGCATGGGCGTGATTGCGTGTTGCACACGTGCCCACGCCTTGGTTCCTAGGTTTGTTGTAATGCAGCCCACGCGCTTCGCCCTGGACAAGAGGCTGCCCTGTGGTTACACGTGCGCAGTGGACACGAGCCACCGGCGCCGGCCCGCCCCGCATCCACCACCGCGCCGTGCGCAATGTTCTCGGGCCGCCCCGCCACACACCCCCGCGCCGCTCGCACGGTCATGGCCTCGGGCTGTGTGTGCGCCCGTGCCTGTGCCCTAGGGGTGACCCAGGAGAGCCTCCTGCTGCGAGCTCCCATGAGGGCGCCCCTTGCTCCGTGCCAGCTGCCGCACCGCACCGCACCGCTGTGCGCTCGGGCACCCCATGCACCCCCGGCCAGCGCCGACCTCACACGCTCAACCCCAGAGGCCCCCTCCTCGCACCGCAACCGCTCATCCCACGCCCTCTGCACCCCATTCCAACGCTCAAGCCCTACTCCAACAACTTTTACCCCCACCCCCACCCCGCCCCGCGCCATCGCTACCCTCCCAGACCTGCCGCCGCCGTCGCCCGTTCCCCTCCGCCAGCCGCCGCCGCCGCCGCCCCGGCCCCTGCCGCCGCCGCCAGCGGCTGCTGCAGCGCTCCGTAGGCCAGCGCCGGCAGCGGGCGCTCAAAGAGGCGGCCCACCTGGCCCACCACGTTGTGGCGGAGCTTGAACAGCCCCGTCCCCGTGGGCATGGGGATGCCCATGATGATGCTCTCCGACACACCCACCTGCAGGGGGAGGGGAAGAGGAGGAGGCGGGGAGGGCAGGGGGGAGGGGCTTGGGAGGGGGCACAGGGCCGCGGCCGCGCCGCGCTTCAGCAGCTGTACCGGTACTGCAGGTGACCCGGCGTGCCCGGCTCCGGAGGCACGGTAGCATGGCCAGCACAAGATGAGGACGCTCGTGACGCGGCACGCCCCGCAACGCACCACGTCGTCCACGCGGCCGTGGATGGCGGCGTCGAACAGGTGGTCGGCGGTCTTCTCGAACGAGGCGGTGTGCAGCACGCTGTCCTTCATCTTGGCGATGCCGAAGCGCGTGATGCCCAGCACCTCGCCCTGGAGGGGGGAGGGTGAGCAGGCGCGGCACAGGAGGCGTATCAGGGCAATATGGGCCTTGCACGCGCGACGCTTGCGCGACAGCGAGCGCGCAGCAGCTGCGCCCATCCGACCCCTGCGGCTCGGGGGGGCGTGCCGCCGCCTGGGCCCGAAGGGCGGCAGGGACCGCCGCACATACGCCCTAGTTCCCCTGCCCCTCCCTTCCCCCGCCGCCAGCCCCGCTGCACCTTGTAGCTCATGCAGTCGGCGAGCAGCATGATGTGGCGCGCGTCGATGCTCATGCCGTGCGAGCCCATGGTGTAGTTGATCTCGCTCATGATGGCCTGGCGGGCGGCCTGAGGGCGGGAGGGAGGGAGAGGGGAGCGAGGAGGGAGGGAGGGGGCTTGGACACAGCGTCCTCGGGCCGCCGCCAAGGCCCCATGCACCCGCACAACGCGGCGGGCAGCAGCCGCGGATGGGCAGCTGCGGGCGCTGCTGTTCCGGGAGGCCCACCTCGATGCCCTGGAACTTCTCGATCTCCGCGATGTGGTTGGTGGTGGTGTGCGTGCCCAGGACACCCAGCGTGCCCATCACCGCCTGCCGGGGGAGGGGCCGGGTTGGAAGGGGATCGGGCTGTGGGCAGTGCCGGCGTGTGCAGTGGCGTGGCAACCCGCGGCGTCCCGGTGCGGTGCGGCAGCTCAACGCACGCCCGAGCTCAGCACGCCTGTCTGCCCCTCGCCCGCTCCCCAGCTCCCCCGCTCGCGGCTGGCTCCCCTCGCTGTGTCCCGGCTCTAACCCTCTCCGCCGGCCCCACGCCCCCCCTCCCTTCCTGCAGCTCCTCCCGCACCTGCACGTTGGTGCCCTCCACCAGCAGGCTGTACTTGTCGCCCTTGTCCTTGGTGATGACCGCCCGCTCCACACTGGGGATGCCCATCACGATCACCTGGGAAGCCGCAGGTAAGAAGGAAGGGTAGGGCAGGGGCGGGCCGTTGTTTGGCAGGCAGCGCTTAGGGCCACAGGACCACGGGCCCACAGCAACAAGCAGCATCCCCGCACACCCCCGCCAACACCGACTGCATCCAACCGCCGTTCCACCATCCCTTTGCTCAGGGCCCCTACCCCGCCCCCTTGCCCCTCTCCCCTCCCCCAACGTCGCCCAGGTCCCAGCTCTCAGCATGCCCCAAACAACGACCATGCCTTCGGCAGCCCAGACTACTCCTCCGGCAGCCCAGCCTTCTCCTCGCCCCCCTCCCCCTCCCAGCCGCTTCCCTCCCTCGCTCCCACCTTGCCCAGGCGGCCCAGCAGGCTCTCCAGGCAGAACAGCAGCCCCTGGCGCGAGGCGTCGGGCGGGTAGACCAGCACCTTGTCCTGCGCCACGGCGCGCACGTGCTGCTCCTTGAGCTTGAGCTTGGGCGTGGCCAGGATCGAGTGCTTGACCTGCGGACACAGGCACACAGGCACGCACACATCAACGGCATCCCCACGGACACACGCATCAGCACCTTGCCCCGCGGTGTCCACAACCAGGCCGCCAGCGTACGGCGTACGAGCCTTATGCAAACGATATACGACAACTGCCGTACGACACATCGTGCAAACGCCGTACCGTGTGTCCGTCCACGTCAAGCTGCAGCGCCTCGATGGTGGCCATGTCAAGGCGGATGCTGATGGCCGCCTCGCCGTGGATGCGCGGGCCGCCGTACGCGCCGCCGCCGGGCGAGGCCGTGTCGCCGGGCGAGCCGTCGCCGGGTGACGTGTCGCCGGCTCGGCCGGGGCGCAGCACGATCTTGATGTGCCGCGCGATCTGGCGGCAGCGGCGTGGCGGCGGGGAGTGGGAGCGGAGAAGGTGAGTCAGTGCGGCGGGGCCTTGCGATGCATGGCTCGTGTGCGCACAGCAGCAGCGTCGGCTGGGGCAGCGCCGGGGTGCAAGGGGCCCGTGGCTGCGGGGGCCGAGGCCAGAGGAGGGAAGGCCGCACCTGGCTCAGCGTGGTCTTCTCCAGCCGGCCCTTGACCAGGCGCGCCGCCTTGACGTCGTTGTCCACCGACAGCGCCACCTGCGGGGAGGAGAAGGGGTTGGCGGGAGGGACGGGTTGCACTACGTGGGGAGGCAGGCGGCGGCCAATGGGATGGCAGCCGTCGTGCTCGCGAGAGCGGCGCGGGCGCCCAGGGTCGCCACGGTATCTACGCATGCCCAGCACCACTGCACCAGCAAGCGGCACGCGCGCCAGCCGCCCCTGCTCCGCTGCCCCCACACCAGAGACGTCCATCCAGAGGCCCCCAGGCACGCGGCCGCAGCCCCCCCCCTGGCGCACCTTCATGATGGGGGTGCTAATAGTGCGCGCCGCGTTGATGATCTCCTTGATGCGGGGCACTCCCAGCGTCACGTTCATGCTGGCCACGCCCGCGAAGTGGAACGTCTTGAGCGTCATCTGCGTGCCCGGCTCGCCGATGGACTGCGCGCCCACCGCGCCCACCGTGGAGCCTTGCGGGGGTAAACAAGGTGAGGGGCGCGTGGGGTTAGGTGGTTGTCGATTGGAAGGGCGGGCAGGAGGCGGAGGACCACGGCGTGGCGCGCAGCAGTTCGGTGCGCCTCGCAAGGCGCTGTGCGTGGAGAAGCCGGCGGCTACCCACCATGCTGCTCCAGTCGCCCATGCCCCTGCATCCGGGACGCTCCCTGCCGGTTTGCTCACCCGGGTCGATGCGCTTGGTGGCGTACTTGGTGAGGCAGTGCGCCACAAAGGCAGACAACTGCGCCGGCGTCAAGCCGTCCTGGCCCGCCACGTACTCGGCCGTGGGGCCGCCGCGCTCGTCCTCCTCCAGCCCCAGCCGCTTGCGCGCGGACCGGTACTGCGACACCTGCGGTACAGCGGCGCAGCACGGGGGACACCAACACGCCCGCTGGGCCATCCATCACCATCAGCGTTCTCCAGGCTTCAGCGGCACTCCGCGCGACGGACCGCCACCGGCCGGCGCCCCACCAAACCCCCTCGCCGCTGGTCGCCTTCACGTGACCTGCCACACACCCACAGCACTGCCCCGCCCCTCGCCGCCACACCGCCGCACCTGGCCCGCCAGGAAGTCGCACAGGCCCTTGCGGAAGGCGTTGCTGCACCAGGGCGTGCCCAGCTCCAGCGCGCCGCCGCCCTTGTCACCCTTGTCGCCGCCCTTGTCGCCACCGCCCTTGGCGCCCTTGGCCGCGCTGCCGCCGCCCGCGGCCTTGCGGGCGGCCGCCGCGGCCGCGACGCTGCCGGGCCCGGGCCCTGCGCCCGGGCCTGTGGGCAGCCCCGACAGCTCGGGGCGCGAGAGCTCCTTCTCCACCGCGGCCTCCAGCGCGGCGGGCAGCGGCACCTCGTGCGCGCCGCCCTCGGCCAGCGGCAGCCGCCGCGTGGTGGCTCGGACCTGAGGCACAGGTGCAGCGGGCGCGTGGGGCGGTTCAGGCACACAGGCTGGCGACAGCCGTAGCCGGCAGGTTGGGGCGGGGGGCCTAGCTCCAAGATCTCAACCCTACAGCCGGCACTCCGTGGCGCCCGCCATGCGGCCCCCATGCCGCACGTTGAGCATGCCAACACAGCCAGCAGCTAGCGTCCTGCGTCCTCGCAACCCAGCTCCCGGGCCGCATGCCCCTGCCCGCCTCCCCCCTCCCCCGAACCTGCACCCCAGCCCCAACCCAATCGCTTCACCTTGGCCAGCAGGCGGCCGAAGTCCAGCGGCTTGCCGTCCTTGCCCTCCATGGCCACGGGGTCCATGCCGTCCTCGCCGTACAGCAGCTGCACGATGCCGCCCGCCGCGTTGCGCACCGTGGCGTCGTAGTGCGCGTACAGGTCCTCCAGCGCCTTCATCAGGCGGCGCGACATGTAGCCTGGGGGCGGTCAGCATTGTGGGAACCGGCGGGGTGGGGCAGGAAAGCGCCCAGGCGGGAGGGTGGACCGGGGGAGGCTCGAATGGGTGGCGTGCCGAGCTGCCGCCGGGCCCGTGCCGCCCTGCCGCATGGGCCCCTGCGCACCCGTCTCTGCGGTCTTGACGGCCGTGTCCACCAGGCCCTCGCGGCCGCCCATGGTGTGGAACCAGAACTCGGTGGCGTAGAGGCCGCTGTAGAAGGAGTTGGCCACGAAGCCCTTGCCTGCGGGGAAGGGGAGGGAGGGAGAGACGGAGAGGGGCCAGGTGAGGCAGGTGGACGTCAGGCCAGCTGCGGCGGGTTCCGCCAGGCGCGGGAGTTGCGGCGAAGGGCGCCTAGGCAAGAGGCTGGGGAAGCTGGCCACGGGGAGTGGAGGATGGTGCTCGGCAAGCACCCAGCTGTTGGCGCTTGCCCGCAGCCGTGCCCGGCCTGCCACACCCAAGCGAGCGCAGTGCTCACCCGCGGGCGTCTTGTCGCCTCGCGGGTAGTGCGGCAGCGTGCGGTCGCGGAAGCCGTTGAAGCAGCGCTTGCCGCCCACCGACTGCTGGCCCACGCAGGCCACCATCTGCGCGATGTTGATGGGGCTGCCCTTGGAGCCGCACTGCGACATGATGAGCGGGCTGTTGTGGTGGTCCAGCGTGTCCATGCAAACCTGCCGCGGGGTGGGGAGGCGGCGGAGGGGAGGGGAGGGGAATACGTGTGGCGATCATGATGACATGCTCTGCAGCTGCTTCTATGCTGCAACATGTTGTAGTGATACGCAGCAATGTGATATTTGTTGTGAGCATGCTGCGTGTACATGCACACACGGCGCGGGCGAGGAGGTGAGGGGGGGCACGTTTGGCATGATCATGGCAGGTATTGCAGCGCTGGGTTCGTGCTGCAGCATGCGATGATGTGTGACGAAATGTGCTGTTGTGGGGATGTGGTGGGCACACACGTGCCAGGGCTCAGAGGGAAGCCGTCCGTGGCGCGTGGGCGGCCAGCGCCCTGCCTTCCCTCCCACGCCCCGCTGCCTGCCTCCTGCGCTGCGCCGCCACGCCGCGCACCTTGCCCGCCACCTCACGGATGTTGTTGAGCACACCCGTCATGTTGGCCTCCAGCGACTGCTCCGCGTTGCAGCCGGGCTGCAGCTGCAGCTGGCCCTGCGGCGAGGAGGGAGCGGGAGCGGGAGGGAGCGAGGGGCAAGAGGAGTGTGCAGGCCGTCCGCGCCCTGCTGCCCGGGCCCGCCGCCAACTGTCCCTCACCCGCCTCCCCCTCCCCCCTCCCCACCTTCTTGTAGGCCGAGATGAAATCGGAGCAGTCGGTGTAGCCCTTGGCCACCGTCTCCGCCTGGAAGGAGCGGGAGAGGATAGCGAGCGCGGGATGAGATGAAACACAGCGATGGCGAGGAGCGCCAATACTGATGGTCTGCTGATCGCCACACAGACACACCGCCTGCACCGGGAGGCCTTGCGACCTCTCCCCGGCAGGCACCCGGAGGCACACACTCGCCCACCTTGGCCTTCTCCAGCTGGGGCGCCGGCGTGACGTCGTCGATGCCGATGGAGAAGCCCCGGTTGCCCATGTGCCGCGCCGCCAGCTTGGCCAGCCTGCTCATGGCGGAGGCGGCCGCGTAGGGCGAGTAGTCGCAATTGAGGGTGCCGAACAGGCCCGACTTGGAGCCACCCAGGATGGTCTGTGAGGTGGAGGTGGATAGGGGAGGGAGGGTATGTCTTCGAACAGATAAGGAAGGTAGGCGTGCGTGAGTGGCCGGGAGGGAACCCTAAAACCGCTCGGCGACGTGCCCAGCAGTGCAGCCACCCAGGGCCACGCCGGCCCTGCTGAGCCCTGCCCTCCGCTTTCCGCTTTCCGCCCTCCGCCCTCCGCCCTCCGCCCTCCGCCCTCCGCCCTCCGCGCCACCCCCCTTGCTGCGCACCTTGCCAAGGCGGCCGCTGATGAGCTCGCTGTTGCGGAAGCACACCCAGCCGTCGTTGGGGCACATGTGCTCGCCCTGGGTCACACACACCGGGAGAGCAGGGGGCCGCAGCAGTGGAGTGAGGCAGGGAGGGACTCTCTGTCAGGGCGGCGCCCGAGCGCGTTGGGCGCCGCACCGGTGTGGCCCCGCCGTCGTCGGCGCCGTGTGTTCAACTTCTAGGCTCGAAATATAATACCACCCCGTACGCGTCGCGCCCCGGGTTGGTGACGCGCTGGTCGTGCGTAGGAAGAAAGTAGGGATGCGTCTAGGTGCACCCGTGTGTGTGGCAGAGGGCTGCGGCTTGTGGCGCGTGGAGGCCGGGACCCGCCCCGCTCTTCACACCGCCCCGGCCCCCAGCGCCCCCTACCTTCTTGGTGTAGATCTTCTCCGCCATCTCCAGGTTGACGAACACGCGGCACGAGGCCGAGGGCCGCACCAGCACGCTGAAGATCTGCTTGCCCTGCAGCGAGGACGAGGGAGGCAGGCGGGCAGGGGCAGGCAAAGGAAGTTGGGATAGGTCCTTGTGAAGGCGGGGGGTGGGTGGGTAGCGCGCAACGACCGCAGTTTGGACAGTGCCCTGCCGGATATGTCCCTTCGTCCCCTGTCCCTCGCAGTCCGCGTTCCCTCTTCCCCTCTGCCCCTTGCCGCCTTCTCCCCCCATCTCTGTGTCCCTACCGTCCACAGCTCCAGCGGCTTGAGCACCGTGGGCGTGGGCAGGTCGATGGCCTCCAGGCCGTCCGCCATGGTGGCCAGCAGGCCGCAGAAGTCGGCCCGGCTGTAGAAGCGGTCCTTGGAGGTGACCAGGAAGGCGCAGGTCAGGAAGTCCTGGTAGGGACGGGGAGGTGAGAAGGGGGAGGAGGGTCATGAGGAGGGTAGGAGGATGCCGGTTGGCTCCTTCGCTGGGCTATCTTACGTTGTGACCGCCCTGCCTACACACGAGCCCAGCCCCACACCTCACCCACAACCTGCGTGCACGCCCCGTCCGCCCGTACCCGCTCCTCGCCGTGCGCTTCGCGCCTGCCCCGCCCCTTCCCCATCCTCTCCCCTCGCTGATCTCCCCACTACCCCCCGCCCCCGTTAAGCCCACCTGCGTGGCGTGCACCATGAGGTCGCCACTCACCCCCCCTCGTCCCGCTGCTCGCCGCCCCCTGTGTGCCTCCCCCTTCCCTCTTCCCCGTTCCCGTCCCCTCCCCTGCCTCGCCCCCACGCCTGCCCCCACCTGCGTGGCGTGCACCATGAGGTCGCCACTCACCCCCCGTCCCACTGCTCGCCGCCCCCTGTGTGCCTCCCCCTTCCCTCTTCCCCGTCCCCGTCCCCTCCCCTGGCCCGCCCCCACGCCTGCCCCCACCTGCGTGGCGTGCACCATGAGGTCGCCGTTCTTGGGTGTGGCCAGGTTGTTGACGGAGCCCATCAGGTTGAACGACTCGGCGCGGGCCTCCTCCGTCTGGGGTGGCGCATGGCGGGCGGTGGGGCGGTGATCGATGGATCGCGATGAGATGCGGCGTGTGGCAGGCTCGCATGTGGCATGACGCAATGCGCGCGGTGCTGAACCCGGGCAACCCCCCCACAAGCACGCACACGCGGGGCTGGCCCCAGCTGGGCCCGCACCTGCGGCAGGTGCAGGTTCATCTCGTCGCCGTCGAAGTCGGCGTTGAAGGGCGAGCAGGCGCACTCGTTGAAGCGCAGCGTGCGCCAGGTGCGGACCTGGGGGGGGGGGCAGCGGCAGGGGCCAACGGCGAGTGGCGGCGGCAGTGTGTGGGTTTCGAGAACAGGGGACGCAGCGCGTTCCCGGCCTGCGTGGTCCTGCCGCGCACCCGGCGGGGTGCCGCGAGCTCAGCCAGCGTACTACCGTATACCCACGGCAGCGGGCCGCAAGCTGGGGACGCCAGGGGGGCTAGCCCTGCCGGGCTCTGCGGGACCGGCTACGCGCCTGCCGCCCAGCAGCCCGCCCTGCCCGCACACCTTGGCGCGGAAGGCCATGATGGAGATGCGATGCAGCGAGGGCTGGCGGTTGAACAGCACCACGTCGCCGTCCTCCAGGTGCCGCTCCACCGTGTAGCCCACCTGGCCGGGGCAGGTCGGGCCAAGGGGCCAGGCGCGGCGACAAGGGCCAGCGACAATGTTGTGGGCAGGCGGGCGGTCCGCCTCTCATCTCAGGCTGGGCCACCATGCCTGCCCTCCGCGTGGCGCCGCCGAGGGTGCCCCGGCATACGCAGGGGCCACCATGCCTCACGCCCGCGTGGGCCCACCTTGAGCTCCGCCGCGATCTTGCGGCGGTCGCCGAACTTGAGGAACTGCTTGTCACCGTCGGGCGTGTTGACGAAGTTGGCGCCGGGCCAGGTCGAGATGCCTGCGGGGGCGCACAGGTGGGGGTGAGGCGGTCGGTGGCGTGAGGGCGCGGGGCCGCTGGGGCACGCTCCGGAGGGGCTCGCTGCCGCCCTGCCGCCTGCCGCGCGCAAGGCCCACCGCGCCACGGATGACAGCCCAGGACGGGACCCCTCTGCCACAACCAGCCCCAGCCGCCGCAGCGCACCGTTGAGCACGCGCTGCCGCAGCTTCTCCACGTTGTGCCGCGTGACACGCTCCGGGTAGGTGAGCACCACGGCCATGTGCTGCGGCACACAGACCTGCGGGGTGAGGTGGGGAGGGAAGGGGGCGGCAAGGCAGGGCAGCGCGCATGGAGGGGAGCGCGAGGGGGAGGCAGCGGCCGGAGGGCAGCTGCGCGGTGGCCGCAGAGGACGTGTGGCGTGTGGAGCGGGCGCCCCGGCGACGAGCAGCGTGGCTCGCGGCGCGTCCCGCCTCGCCTGGTAGATCTGCAGGTTGGGGTCGGGCGAGATGACGGTGCGGCCGGAGAAGTCCACGCGCTTGCCGCTGAGGTTGCCGCGGAAGCGGCCCTGCTTGCCCTTGAGGCGCTGCACAAAGCCCCTGGGGTGGGGGTGGGGGTGGGGGGGAGAGGCAGGGGAGGGAGAAGGAGAGGGAGGGGGAGCGGAGCATGAATGGCCGCCTGGCGCGGTTGGCCCAACGGCGCATGAGCGACAGCTCGTGGGCCAGCGTGTGTGAGCCCTGCCCTGGGCTGCCGGGCGACCCGCTGCCTGGCCGCTGGGAGGGTACCTGCGCAGCCCCCACGCGCCACTGCGCGCCGGGTCCCGGCCCCCGGGCCCTACCTGAGCGGCCGGCCCGGCTGCTGGAACTGCGCGGGCAGCCCGGGCATGTCGCCGTTGATGAGCATGGCGCACTTGACCTGGCCGGGGGCGGACAAGGGGGAGGGAGGGTGTTGGATGAGGGGGAGGGAGGCGCGTGTGCTGTTGGGGGAGGAGACTGCGGACCGTTGCGCATGGCACCGAGTGAGGCAGCGGCTGCGGCGGGACGGCAGCCTGTGAGCAGCGCGCAGCTGCACGTGGCACGGCCCCAGCCTGCCTGCCTGCCTGCCTGCCTGCCTGCCTGCCTGCCTGCCTGCCTGCCTGCCTGCCTGCCTG
>BDDC01000190.1:26726-90387 GCA_001662425.1 Chlamydomonas sphaeroides | reverse complement strand
TGGGGATGGGGATGGGGATGGGGATGGGGATGGGGATGGGGATGGGGATGGGGATGGGGATGGGGATGTGGATGGGGGCGTTCATGATGCGGGTAGGAGGGATAAAACTGGCAAGAGGGGGTGGCAGGGGGAGGCGGTGGGGAGGTCGAGAGGCGCAGGAGAGGGAGCCTGACGCGGCAAGCCCGGGGTGGGGAGGTGGGTGGGGAGGGTCGGACGCTAGCGAGGGGGCTTGTGTGGAGCGAGGAGGCCAGGCAGGGGCGCAGGCAAGGGCCCAGGGCCAGGGTGCTGGGGGCGAAGGGCCTTTTGCGGCCCATGCCAGCAGCACCACTGCCGTAATGACACTAGTCTTCCAAGCAATATCGCACTTGTCATGAACATCTCGATCATGAACGTCTCAGTCCAAAACATCTCAGCCATGAACATTGCGGCCACGGACATCTCAGTCAACGCTATTGTTCCCGTAGGTTCAGCTCCTACCTCCGCCACCAATTGCAGCGCCGGCACGGCGCCGCCCGTGCCGCGAATCTGCACCTCGGCGATGCCGCGCCTCCGCTCCACCAGCTCCTGGCGCAGCGCCTTGGCGCCGGGGTCGCGCTGCAGCCTGCAGGCGGTCCGGGCGGTGCAGGCGGCGGTCCGGTCCGGTCCGGTCTGGTCCGGTCCGAACCCCATTGCCCTCCTGAAACTAGGCAGCCCGCTGCCCGCTCGTTGCGGTCAGTGTCATCCTGCCGTAGCCCTCGCGGCAAAAGGATTGCAACCCGCGGCTCACTTGGTGGCGGCGCTGACGCTGATGCGGGCCGGCTCCGCGGGGTACCGGTCGGCGGCCGTGCGCTGCCTCCAGTCCACGGCGAGCACGGCGGCCGCCTCCACGTCGCCCCGCTCGGCCTCGCGCTCGTCGTAGACATCGCCCCACCTCCTGCGTGCGGCAAGGCGACGGCCGGCAGCGGCGCGGGTCACGGGCGGGGCGGCTGCTGTACGGGCACCTGCAGTACGGAGTGCAACCACTACGGACAGCTAGCCCGCGCAACAACAGCAAAAAGAACAGCAGCAGCAACAACGGCAACAGCACGGCTGGCCCCTGTCGCCTGGCCAGCTGAAGGGCCTACTCGCAAGACAAGCGGCGCCAGCTATGTTACCGAGCGCCGGCCTTGAGTCGGGGCCCAAACACGCCAACGCCAACGCCCTGCACGGGCTGCAGCCCGTGGCTGTTTGGCTCCACTGCCAATCCACAGCACACCACGCACTACGCCAACACAACACAGGCGCCTCACGCAGCTCGGCACCACACCGTGCTCGTGTCACGCGATGCAGGCTCCGGTGGACGGCTGCGGCCAGGCTGTCATACACATCACCCCCCAAGCGGCCACACCTGCAAGGCCGCAGCCCGCAACGCAGGTTGGCCAGCTCCACGCCGGGCACGCCGACGTGCGTCTGCCGGCAAGGGAAGGAGCGCGAGCTGGAGCTGGGCGAGGGCCGAACCCAGCGGAGGGCTACACGGGTGGCGGCAGCCGGTAGTGCGCATAGAGCGCAGTTTGCAGTCATGCAGCGCACGGCGGCCGGCCCAGCGGCTCCGCCGCCAGCGGCTTGAGCGGACTCCAAATTCCTAAATCCCAACAAACCCTAAAACCCAACAAACCTTAAAACCCACCTGCGCCACGGGCTGGAAAGCCACTTGGTGCGGTTGCCGGCCAAGCGGTTCCACCGCCGCCAGCAGCCCCAGCACCATCGCCGCCGCCGGCGCGCCGCCCACCCACAGCGCCGCCGGCGCCGGCTCGGATGGCGGCGCCGGCAGCGCCGGCGGGTTGCTGCCGCGCACCTCGCAGGTACGTATCAACTTGCGGTACAGTTCGTACTGCCGACGCCCAACGTCGACAATGACGCATAGCGCCTGAGCAATCTCGTGCAGTCCCTGGCTGACGTGACCGGGGTCGGGGCTCAGCCACAGAACGCGTGACGGCAGCGGCACCTGCGGCGCCGGTGGCGGCAGCCGTGCGGCCGCGGCGGCAGACGGCCGCGGCGGCGGCAGTGGCGGCGGCGCGCGCCGCTGAGGCGTCGGCTCAAAAATGCTTGAAAGCGGCGGCGCGGCGCCCTTGTGCTGCGCCAGCACGTGTGCGCTGGCGTCGGCCTCATCGGCGAAGCTGAAGTCTGCGGCCGAGCTGGACCCGGGCAGGTACTCGTCGTCGTTAGAGCTCGAGTCGCAGAGGCCGCGCTGGTGGCAGCGACGCGCGCGCGTTTTGACGACCTGCCGGCGGCCCGCCGCCTGGGTGGGCTGCTGCTGCCGCTGCCGCGCCGCGCCGCCGTAGACCTGCTCCAGCCGCCCCAGCGGCTGCTCGTAGGGCTGCTGCTGCTGCTGCTGCTGCTGCCGCCGCTGCTGCTGCGAGGCGCTGCGCACCAGCGCCGCAACCTGCTCCCGCTCCCACGCGTACCGCTCCTCGATCGCGAGCCGCAGCCGGGCGCGGCCCACCGACGCCTCCGCAAGCGCGCTCGCCAGCGCGCGGCACAGCCAGCGCGCCTCGGCCTCGAGCGCCTGCTCCGCCGGGCGCTGCTCCTCCGCCGCCAGCCGCTCCAGCAACGCGGCGCGGTGCAGGTGGGCCCCCAGCACCAGGACCAGGTCCTCATTCCGCCCCATCGCCTTGAGCCCCGTCGCCACGCGCAGCACCTGGGACAAGTCGGAAAGCGGCTCGGCGTCCGCCGGCGCCGAGCCGGCGCGCTCGGCCCATGCCGCCGCTGCGGCGGGCGCCAGCCAGCTCGGCTCGGGGGCCGGCAGCAGGCGGCGCGGCGGCAGGTAGGACGCCGCCAGGAAGGTGGCGACAGCGGCGCGGATGCAGCGCTCCGGCAGCAGGCCCGAGTCCTCGGGCATCGCGGCCTCGTACGCCTCCTGCGTGCGGTCGCAAATCTCTGTGAAGGTCACCTAAGGAGAGACAGATGCCAGCTATTGCGGCACGGAACGGAGTGGCGGCGGGCAGGATGGTCGGGAAAAGCGCAGACGCCAAAGCCAGTGCGATGGAGCGCCGCAGCCCACGGCCAGCCTTGCATCCTGCGGCCGCCTAGCCGCTGCGAGGGCGCAGGGAGACGCCCCCGAACGCCGGCCGTAGCGGCGGGTCGCCCACTGCGCTCCAACCATGCTATCGTATCGTATACACACATGGGCTTCGCTTCCGCACTGGCGCATTAAACCGCATTCCCTCTTCGCACGGCCGACGCGCCATTCCACCCGGGGCAGGCAGGGCCGCGCTTCCGCACCGAGGGCGCATCTAACCGAATTCCTTCTGCGCACGGCCGACGCGCCACTCTACCCGGGGCGTGCTGTGCCGCGTGTGGGGTTCTGTTCTACCAAACACTGGAACACACACAAACTATTGAACCAACGGCGCCGCTCACCCGTGCTGCCAGGCCAGCGGCCGCGACGGCGCCGAGGTGCAGGCTGGCTAGCGGCAGCTCCTCCAGCAGCCCAGCCAGGCAGGCTAGGCCCAGGGCCGCGGCCAGCGCCGCCTGACGGGAGCAAGGGGCGGGGGGCGGCAGCTGGCGGCAGCTTGCAACAGGGGGTGCAGCTTACCGCGAGCCGCAGCATGGCAGGGCCAGTGAGCGGACAAGGCGCCCGTCGTCCGTACGCACAGTGCCGCTCTCGCGTGCACGAAGCCGCCAGTCGGGGACCCCGAGGGACTGGTCCGGGGTCCGCCTGCCGACCTACACACCGGCGGACGTGGCGCTGGCCCCAGCCCCAACGCTGGCACACGCACCCTGCCCGGCCCTCAGCTCGCACCTTGTAGACAACGCGTGGCAGGCCCTCGGCCTCGAGCTCCTCCTCCCCGTCCGCGCGCGACACGGCCGGCTGCTGCTGCTGCTGCTGCTCCTGCCGCACCAGCCCCGCCAGCTTGCCCCACGTGCTGGGGTGCGCCCCGTACAGCCGCGGGCTCAGCATCCGCACCACGCGCGCCACGTCGGCGGCGCCCAGCGGCTCGGCGCCCCTGCGCAGCGCCGGCAGCAGCTGCGCCAGCGCCGCCGCCGACGGCTCGCCGTCGGCCATGCGGCGCCTCCAGGCGCCGACCACGCCGCCCATCAGCCACACGGCCGCCTCCCGCAGCTGCCGCCGCAGCTCCGCCTCATCGGGCTCCGGCGCTTCTCCGCTGCGCCGCCACAGCACGGCCAGGTGCTCTGGCGGCAACGCCTCCAGCCCGGCCGCCAGCAGCCGCCGCAGCGGTTCTACCGCCGGCTGCCAGGCCGCCGCCGCCGCCGCCGCCGCGGCGGCGGCGGCCGGCTGCTCGCCGGCCGGCGATGCTGGGGCCTCGGCCTGGCTGAGCAGCAGCTGCGCGGGGGCCATGCGCGCCTGGACCTGCGTCTCCAGCACCGAAGCAGCAAACAAGGTGCTCCTCACATCGACCGGCAGGCTCTCCAGCGCCTCGACCGCGTTGGCTAACAATGAAGTAACCGCCGACGGCTGCTCGTAAGCGTCGTACAGCACGTCGTACGGCCCGACGCTGTCGGGAGCGGAGGCGGCGCCGCCGCCCAGCGGCGCCGGCAGGCGGTCGAGCAGGCCGGCGCGCTGGTGCCTCCGCGCCAGCGGCGTGTCGGAAAGGTCCGAGCCCGAGACCTCCGCAACGTCCGCGTCGCCCTGCGCGCCGCCCGCCTCGACCTCCTCCAGCTGCCGATCCCACTCCGACGTCCAGTCCTCGTCGTCCTCCTCCTTCTCCTCCTCCTCCTCCGTCGTCGTCCCCAGCACCACCGTCTCACCCTCGTATCTGTCGCCACACGCCTCGCGCAGCGCCGCCAGCACCGCCACGCAGCGCTCCGTCACCGGCGTCGCCCGCCACGCCCGGTTTTCGCCTGGCGGCAGCTCCCGTCCCGCCGCCGCGCCCGCCACCTCCGCCTGCGCCAGCCCCGCCGCCAGCACCAGCGTCCGCGGCTGCCTCATCATGAGCAGCAGCCCGAGCATGTGCTGGGTGCCGCCACGCTGCGGCCTGCGGTCGGCCGGGTAGCCAGACGTCGCCAGCTCGGCTGGCTTGACGCAGGCCGTGAGGCGCTCGTGCAGGTGGTCGCAGGGCAGGTGCGCGGCCAGGGAGCAGAGCTGGCTGGGCGACACCAGCAGCGCTTGTGGGCTGGGAGCGTGCATGTAGCGAGCCGGAGGGCCAAGCACGTCCGCTGCGGCCGGCGACACGAGGCGCAGCAGGTGCGCTGCGGCCGTCTCGTTCTGCGGCGGGGGGCGGGGGCAGGGGCACCGTGCGGGGTTCACACGAGCGTGCCGGATCGTCGCATGCGTCGGGGGTGAGGAGGAAAATTGGCAGGAGGGGTGAGGGCGAGAGGGCGCAGCGCAGCGCGGTCGGGCGCGGGGCAGTGAGGCGCCGATGGCGAGTCGTGGGCGTCGCGGAGCCACGTGGCGAGTGGGCCGTGCCTCCACCACGTGCTGACCACCGCGGGTTGGCGCGAGCGCGTGCAGCGGGCAGCGACGTCAGGCCAGGTCGGGGCCTGGGCAAGGCTCATGTAGTACGCGGCAGCCGGGCCCGCAAGCGACGCGGCCGGCCCCGGCAGCGCGCCCCAGCGGCTCGCAGCTCGCAGCCCACCAGGAAGTGCCGCCATGATTGCCCTCACCGCCCTCACCGCCCACACCATGCGCCCCTCTGCATCCCTGTCCCTCCTGCCCCGGCCGTCCCGCAGGCTGGACAGCAGCATCAGCGTCGGCGCGCCGACCAGGCAGCGCAGGCTGCTCCCTCGCGTTCCACACGCATGCGGCACCGCCGCAGGGCCCAACGACAATTGTCGCCGCCTCACCCTGCCCGTGGGCCCCAGCGCTTCCAGGTCGGGGTACAGCTCCCCCAGCAGGCCCAGCACCAGTGCGTCCACCATGGCGCAGGCAAAGGGGTCGAGCTGCATGGCCTGCGCGCGGCCGCCTGCCCGCACCAGCGCCAGGCCCGACACGGCGGACAGCAGCACCTGCGGGGCGGGTGCGGCCGGGGTTGGGTGTCCCGGGAGGGAGGGCGCATGGGGAGGGAGGCGCGTGCGGCGGAGCTCCCCAGGGCCAGAGGGCGGCGGGCGAGGGCAGGGCCGCGCCTGCTGGGTGCTGCCGGCGCTATGCGGCCGCACGACCGCAAGGGGCAGGCACGGCCAGCCCGCCAGGGCGGCACTGGGGTGGCCTGGATACCGGCCGCCTGCTCCGTTGGCCCCTGCGCCCGACCGCCCAAGCCCACGACGCATCGGCCCGAGCTCCAGTCCTCCGCGCACCCGGCCCCTCAACCCCGGGCCCCAGCGCACCGTCAACCCCGGGCCGCAGCGCACTGACAACCCCGGGCCCCAGCGCACCGTCTGGTTGTGATTGCAGGACGGCAGCAGGCGCGCGCCCCGGCTGCTGCCCGCCGCATGCGCCACCGCCGCCTCCTGGCTGGCCTCCTCCTTCTCTGCGGCCCTCACTAGCGCGCACCAATCGTCCTCCTCCTGCTCCACGAAAAGCCCATAGCGGAGGTCCTCCGCCAGCGCCGCCAGCGCCGCCACGCTCGGCGGCTGCGCGCCCGCCAAGCGGTCCGCCAGTCCCTCCCCGAACCCGCCCTGCAGCTGCATGATCACGTCATCCCACTCCAGCTTCGCAGCTTCACGCTGCTGCGCGTCGCATGTGTGGCCGTATCGTACGGCTTTCCGGTGGCGGCGGAAGACGTGGGCCTTCCGCAGCTTCCAGTCCGCCTCCGACTCGGATGCTGATCCGGAGTCGTCGGATGCACTCGACTGTGGTGTGGGCTCGCCAGTTATAAGGCGCTCTACCACGCAGTCGACGGTCTCTAAAGCGTCATCGACGCGCAAGGCTCGGTGTGTCGCCTCCGGTGTGTCCTCCGCGATCGTGGCGAGGAAAGCCAGGCGCGACTTCGCCAGCGCGCCTGCCAGCAGAGCCCATCGCGTCCGGTACCAGCGGGGCCGTTGGTGCGCGACCTCGGGCTCGTAGAGCTCGGAGCTGACTGACGAGGAGTCGCTGAATCCGTAGGGTTTGTAGAAGTCGACCATGCTTTGGTCTGTCTTGTCTCGGTAGCGGCGCTGCTGCTGCTCATTGAAGTAGCGTCGATCTTGCTGCAAGTTGATATTGGCGATGGCTTCGAAGTCGTCATCGTCGAAAGAGGGGCGCCGGTAGCCGCCGCCGTGCCGGCGCGCGCCACGCGGCTCAAACAGGTCGCCGAGACTGGACCCCGACAGCGAGCGTGGAGGCGGCTGGCGCGGCGGCGACGGTGGAGCGGGCCGAGGCCAAGGTAGTGGCTTGAGCCAGCGTGGATTCGACAGCGGTTGCGGCGCCGGTGGCGGCGGCGGTGGTGCCGACGTTGGCGCAGCGGTCGGCACCGGCGTTACCGAGCTCCGAAAGCGAGCAGCCGCCGCGGCGCGGGCGGCCAGGGCCATGGCCGTGGGGTACCGCCGCCGCAGCGCCGCTTCCATCCGTGCCCGCGACGGGCAGGGAGGGCATGGCGCGCCCGGGGGCTCGGCCTGTACCGCAGGCGCAGCGCGATCGGGGTCGCGGTCGCGGCTGGGCCTTGCGCTCTCGAACGCCGGCGGTTTCTGTGCCGCGAGCAGAGCGGCAAGCGTGAATCGCCTGCGTCGCCGCTCCTGCTGCGACGCCAGCGCGGATGCCGCGGACTGCATGATATTTGCGAGTGTGGCACCAGCTGCAGCGGCGCTTAGGCCAATCTACTTGTGTTGTGACATGGCATGCATAAGGTGAGATGATACTGCCAACTGCCAGGTCTTGCTAGGAGATTGCCGCTGAGCGCGGGAACAAATTTCTCTACGGGCCGACAGCCAGATACGATGGTAAACGGTCATATCTAACAAGCTGCACTGGAAGGGAGCGTGTTTAGTGTAGGCCAAGTAAGTAAAAGAAGGCGTACAGCGCTTCTACTGTTCCTGCATGATGAACTGCTTCATCTCAGACTGATATTGCAACGTATTCATTGCAAATACTGAGTAGTTGTTTTGCCATGTAGCGACCCATTGGTCAAATCACATGTGCGCAGGTACCCCTTACCCCTCGCACGGTGCGCCCAGTCTTGAACCTATGACGGAGTTCCACCGTATTGTCACACGGTGGAGCTGCACATCCCGAATGGATCCAAGCCTGTCGAAGGCGGTCGCAAGGGGGGAGCTAAGGGGTGCGACGCAAGTATGGAGCATTGAGCGTGCGCAGCTGAAGTAAATTACACGCAGCAGTGTGGTTGAGCTGCACAACGAGCTATATGTGAGGGGCGGGTCTATGGCACAGGGCTCGCGAGGGCTGGGCGCAAGGCGGCGAAGAGGGTTGCGGGTGCCATCGCGGAGCGTGTGACAAAGAAGTCGCGTCTGCTCTTCTCGTTTGCCCTTGGACCGCGTCCATAACATGTAAGAGGCACACATAACACCCGGTTGTAAGCCTGCACCTCGTACAGTCCTTGCTCCGTAAAGTTGACCCACCTGGCTGTCAGAGGCACCCAACACCTCGCTCTCAGGCTATGCAGGTTGCTCTCTTGCCTGATCGCTGACAGGCCGCAACACATTGCGCAACGGGCTGAACCTAGTCGCGCGCTGCCGCGGGGAGCATCACCGCAATGCTGCCATCAGCGGCTGGCGCCATCGCAGCTCAGCAGGAGCGGCGTCGACGCCGGCTGATGCTGAATGCTGTGCTTGCGCAGCAGCTACCTCCTCAGCAGCAACCACCGCCAAGGGAGCAGCAGGAGGAGCCTGTGAGGCCGTATGTCGCCAAACGCGGCGCGCTTGCGGGCAGCGCGGCCCGCGCCAGCAGCGCGACGCCGTGCTGCCCATCCCAGGCCCGGGCTCTGGCGGTACTGCGGCGGCACTATCCCACGGCCACCTTTCTGGCGTCCCGCTCTGCGGCAGCGGCCTCCGCCCCCCGCTCGGCCCCGGCATCCGGCGTCGCGCCCATGCCGCCGCCCGCCGCACAAGCCTCCAACCCCCAGCCCAGCGCCCCGGCCGCCGCCCCCTCCCCCCTCCCCCACCACTGGGCCAAGCCCCTGCCGTGGCCGCCGCCGCGCCGATCCCCTTCCAAGCCGCCACCCCTTCCTTCTGACGACGAGATGCAGCAGCCCAGTCCGTCGCAGCTCAGCATGGCGCGCAGGCGCCAGCGCAGCTTCCTCCGCGGCCTAGCCACCAGCATCGCTGCGGTGCACCAGAGGCTGGTCGCCGCCGAGGACCGGCGCCCGGCCGCAGCAGCGCGCACGCCGCGGCCGCACAGCTCGCCGGCCGACCCACATGACCAGCAGCTCGTGGGGGTGCAGCTGGACTACGCACTCGGCCACTGGCAAGACTACGACGGCGGCGCCGACAGCGATGAGGACGGGGAGGAGCAGGAGGAGGACGAGGGCGAGGCCAGGGAGGAGGGCGAGGACGAGGGAGGGGCCGCAGCGGGCGGGGTTGGCGCGCGGCGGGGCCTCGCGATGCGGAAGCAGGCACTGGACCAGAGCTACATCAGCTGGATGCGGCTCCTCAAGCGGCTCTCGGTGGCGCTACAGACCTTGCTGGACGCCGCGCAGTCCGCGCCATCGGCGGAGCCCAACAGCCCGTCCGCTATGCTGGCTGTGCTGCACAGCCCGGCGTGGCAGGTGCCAGGCGGCTGGCGGCGGCGGCCGCCTGTGGCGGCGGCGGCGGCCTGGGTGGACAGGCTAGCGCCGGGGCTGCTCCGCGACAGCTGCAGCCGCTGGGGCGCCCTGGTCCAGGTGTGGTCAGCCGGGCGCTGACGACAACGCGTCAGTACAGGCGCCAGGGGCTGAGCACCGTGACTCAGCAGCCCCTGACGACGCGCCCGTCCTCCCGCCCCAGGCCGCCCACAACGAGGAGCTCGCCGAGCAGGGCCAGGACCAGGGCCAGGGCCAGGACGGGGAGCGCGGCTACGTCCACCGCACGGTACGCCGCGCCCGAGCCGGCGTCCCAAGCGCCGCAGCAGCGAGAAACCGGCTGCCCTAAATTCCCGTCCTCCACGGCTGGGTGCGTCCCAGCGTCCTCACCCCAGCACCGCCCTTTCCCGGTCTCGCACCTCGCCGCGCCCGCCCCGCCAGGTGCTGCTGTCCGCCGTGTCGGGCCTGGCGCTGCTGCGGGGCCACCTGCTGCGGCATCAGCCCCTCATCAGCGCACCCGCCGCCGCGTCCGGCCCCGGCCCCTGCCCCTTCCCCGACCCGCTGGCGTGCGCGCTGGTGGACTTATGCGCCATGGCGGCCATGGCGCCGCTGGTGGGCCAGGTGAGGAGGTAGGCGTCAGCGTGCGTTGCAGCTGAGCCGGAGGGGTAGGTGGATAGGGCACTGGCCAGGGCCCTGGCGCGAACATCTGGCACCCAGCAAGCCGGTGTACTGGGGGCAGCCCATGGGGGCAGCCCCCTCACTTGAGAAACAGCGCCCGACGCACCCGCGTGTGAGCGCCTCTACCAACCTGTGCCTACGCTGGCGGAGGGCGTGTACGGGCCGGGCTCCACTTGTGACAGGCCTGTTGCTCCACCCTTTGGGGCCCAATGCCGCAGCTACCGGAGCTGCTGCAAAGCCTGGCGGGCTCACAGCCGTCGGCCCTGGCCGCGCTTGGCATCATCATCAATGCTGGAGAGCCAAGCGTTAGGAAGCTGCTCAGGTGCGTGAGGGTCTGCTGGCAGCGAGCCAGCCAGTGGCGGGGCAGCCTCGTGCGGCAGCCCCCGGCCCCCGGCCCAAGGCTGTGTCAAGTTGCCGCCCACACCTAGCGCATGACATCGACCCGCCTGGCGCTGTGTCTCCCCTTCACCACCTGCCCCACCGCAGCGCCGGTCTGCCGTCACCCTCGCAGCTGCTCTCCCTCGTCCACCGCATCCCGCCGCCGCTGCCCAGCCTCATCAACCTCGACCCGCAGCAGCCCCGCGACCTGCTCTTCTCGGCCGAGCACTTCAAGAGCATCCTGCAGGCCGCCACCAGCGGCAGGGCCCTTGTCGTGGCCCTGGCGCGCGCAGCCGTCTATGAGGCGGCCACGGCGGCGGCGCTGGCGCGCGAGGGCTCGGAGCAGCGCCAGCTGGCTGATGCGCATCTGGCGGCTGCCGTGGAGGAGATGCGAGCTGCTCGCGACCTGGTCCTCGAGGAGAACGACATGGCCGGTCGCCGCGGCGAGGAACGGAGTCCTGGCTTGCGGGAGCTGGTGGACGGACTCGGCGAGTTCGCTGCCCCGTACCTGCCGCCGGCTGAGGCCGCCGGGCCCGGCTCGGCGGCGTGGGAGGCGCAGTCGGCGACCGGCGGGCTCACGGACCTGACCTGGACTGACGAGGAGCAGGACGAGGCGGAGCGCACCGAGGGTGAGGAGGAGGACGAGCAGGACGAGCAGGAGCAGGTGGCGGGCCCAGCCGGCGTCGCGCGCCAGCATGCGCGGCCGGCGCCGCGGCTGCGCGGTGGCGCGGAGCGCAGCGCCCAGGCGCTCGGCAGCACCTGGCGAGGGCTCGTGTCGGCCTGTGGCCCCGTCGCGCCCACGCCGCTTGGTGTCGGGGCCCTTCAGCCGGCCTCGGCGCTGCATCGAGCGGCGCTGCCGCTGCCGCCATCGGTGGCGCCGCCGCCGGAAGTGACACCCGCCCGCCAAAGGCGGCAGTGGCTCCAGCACACCACTCAGCGCCCAGAGCACCTACTGTCGGCCGCCGGCCCGTCTGCGCTGGCCGCCGCCGCACGGGGCCAACAACAGGGCCAACCCGCCGCCACCTTCTTCGCCGCACCACCCGCATCCGGGGCCCTGCCGTCGCCTATGCTCACTGGCGCCTGGCAAGGGGTGCAGTGGCACAGTCCCTCGCAGCAGCACCCTCAGCACAACCTGCGGCCGCCGCCCGCCGAGCTTCCGCCTCCAGGCCCAGCCTCATGCATCACGCGGCTGCCACGAGCTGTTCCCCTGTACGACACCCCCGACGCGCAGCACCCTCAGCACGCGCTACGGCCGCCACCGCCGCCCGCGTCAGCGGCACCATCGCCCGCAGCGCCAGCGCCGCCCAGCACAGCTGCCGCCGCCGCTGCGCTCCCGCCAGAATCTCCCCTGTACGACATCCTGTACGACCCCCCGGACCCACCGCTGCGCTCCCCAGCCGCCAGCCTGACGGCCGCCATCAACGCCGAGCTGTCGGCGCTGTGGCAGCTCGACCTCCCGGCGCAGGAGCTGCTGCTGCCGCCGGACGCCGGCGGCGCCGGGTCCTCCGGCCGGCTGCGGTCGCTGCTGCGCGCCGGCAGCTTGTGCCCGCAGAGCGAGCGGGGCGTTGTCAGCGTCTGCGCCGACGGGCCGTCGCTTTTGGGTCTGGCCGTACGCCAGACGGCCGTCCGGTCTCTGGCGCTCTGCACCGCATCACAGCCGCAGAGCGGGACGCAGCTGCAGGGCGTGGAGTTCCTGACATCGTCCTCGGTCGCTTCCGCGGGCCGCTTGCTGCCGGCGGGCCATGCCGCGGCGGCCATAGAGGACCTGCGGCCGGGGCTGCTGGCGGCGCAGCAGAGCACGTGGGGCCGGCTGATGCAGCTCGCAGCGGCGGAGGAACAGGAGGCGTCCGGCGGGCACGGCAGGCGGCGGGCCGAATCTGCGCCGGCGACCGGCGGCCGCACTGCTAGCCCCTACGCTGCCACAATGGTGGGTTGAAGGCGCTTCCGGCGCTGCGCCACACGCGCTAGCCGATCGGCACCTTGCATCAATCCTTGCATGGCCTTGCCTCCCATGGCCTGCTGTAGCCAGTCATCAGGAATGCTGATGCACACGCACCAACCAACCAACCAACCAACCAACCACCTACCTGCCTGCAACCGCGCCCTCGGGTGGTACCGCAGGCCCTCCGCAGTGCGATGACGGGCCTCATGCTGGTTGGGGCGCTGCCCGAGCTGCCCACGGACCGCCTGCGGCTGGGGCCGTGCGTGGCGGCAGGCGCAGCGTACCGCGAGCTTGCGAAAGAGGTGCGCTGGGCTGGGCCGGGCATGGCGTGGCTTAAGAGGCTGGGGCGCTGTGAGAGGCTGGGCTGCAGGAGGTGCGCTAGGCGGGGTGGGGTATGGGGCTGTGGATGTGAGTCGGTTCCGTCAGGGACAGGGTTGGGATCGGCTGGACTAACCAGCCTAACCAGCCAGACTTCCGTATCAGTAATAGTCCTTCCTATGACCGCACGCAGGTCGGCACGCCGTCCCAACCGCAACCGCCGCCGGAGCCGCAGGGCATCCCGTGCAAGACCCGGTCCCTCGTCCTCTTCCTGGCGCTGTCCTACCTGCCGCCGCCGCACCTGCTGCCGGCCCCCGAGCCGGGCTGGCTGGGGCACGCCGCGGCGGCGGCAGTGGCCGAGCGCGCTGGCTCGCGAGTAGTAAGGCCGGGGCCGCACCAGCCCGGCGAGCTGCCGGGCGAGCTTCGTGAGAGGGTGACGTGGCTGACGGCGTTGCCGCCGGACATGCTGACGTGCCTGGTAGCCGCCGTGACGCCCTGGGCCGCTACCATGGCGGCTCGCCTGGACTCCGAGCATCCCCATCCTCAGCAGCCCGCTGCGGCCGGACGTGGGCGACAGGCCGAAGCCAGCAGCGGCATGCACGCGGCCGTGTGGTCGGAGCGGGCGCTGGCGCGGGACGTGGCGGCTCTGGCGCGCGGGGCCTGGCTCGAGCTGGTGGGACTGCCGGCGGCGCTGACGACGCACATGTTGCCGGAGCGGGCGCAGCAGGGCAGCACCGGCGTGCCGGCCTGGACTCAGGGGGAGGGCGCGCCGCGCCGCTTGAGGGGCCGTCGCCGCCAGACACGAGCAGTCACTGGTGCGCGGCGCTCCGCTTCAGGGGCGCCGTGGGCGCCGGCGGCTGCGGAGGAGGCGGACACCGAGGCGGAGCCGCCGGCCGAGGGCGCGGCGACGGCTTGGCTGCAGTTGGCCAGCCCGCCGGCTTGGCGCTCACGCGCACTGCCGCAGCTGGGGAGCAGCAGCAGCAAGGGGGAGCTGTCACGGCTGGATATGCCAGGCCCATGGGCCGCGGCTGAGCAGGGCGCATGGCCGGGCGCAGCGGGCGACGGCCGCGGGCCGCAGCGGGGCTCGGGTGGCGACAGCGCGGCTGGGCCCTCGGCGGCGGCGTGCCCGCCAGCTGCCGTCGGGTCGGACGTGGCGCCGGCGGTCGACACGCTGTCGGAGGCGACGATGAGGGAGCTGGCTGAGATGTACTCGGGCACGGAGAGCGAGGCCGGCTCTGGGGAGGAGCCCGGCACCGTGGCGCTGGCGGAGGCGGACCCGGAGGCTGGCGTTGTGGCGGAGGAGCACGAGGCCGCGGCGGAGCGCGAGGCGGCGGCAAGCGAGGCGGCGGCCCGCGAGGCGGCGCAGCAGCGGGCGCGTACCTCGACGACGCGGGTGCTGTTTGCGCCGTCGGCGGCCAGTGAGCGGCGTGTTGACAACATCGTTGGGGACAGCAGCGAGGGCGAGGAGGAGGACGCCGTGTGCACGCTCCGCACCTTCACCGCCTCGGCCGGCGGACCGCCGCACGCCAAACCCACCTGGCGGCGGGACCTGCTGAGCGGCGGCGACCCGGTTGCTGCGACGCCCGCCGCCGCCGCGCACGACCCGGGCCCCGCAGCCGCCGCCCCTGGCGAGATGCCGGCATCTACCGTGGGGCCGCCAGAGCCCGCGAGGCGCGGACCGGGGCCGCTGACGGCTGCCCTCGCAAATCTGGAGATCGAGTGGTCGGCGCGGCACGTCATCGGCATCGTTGGGGACGTCCAGGAGTGCAGTGAGCGAGAGGAGGATAGCGAGGGTGAGGAGGAGGGCGCTGTGGACGCACTCCACACAGCAGCAGCAGTGGCCGCTGGCCCACCGCGCCCCAAGCGCACCTGGCGGACCTTCTTTGGCAGCTGTGGCGGCGGCGGTGGTTCAGCTGTGGAGCCCACCAAGGCCGCTCATGGCCAGTTCGCCGCTTACACTGCTGCCGAGCTGCTGACATCCGCGGCTGGACCGGCCATGCGACGCGAAGTGGGGGAGCTGGCGGCGGGCGGTGCGGCCGGCGGCCCGGCCGCTGCCCCTGGCCCCGGCGGCGCAACCTCCTGTGCCGATGAAAACGCTCCGTTGTCACCGCCCTACGTTGAGGGCGCATCGGGACTTACCAGTCGTCCTGTAAGCGCCCCTGGCGCTGGCGCCGACGCGGGACCAACCTGCAGCCCGCCGGGCGTCAGTGTTATTCGTTGCAGCGACGCCGCCGCGCCCGCGACGGCCGCGTCCCTGGGCAGCCTCAGCAGCGGCCCCCAAGGCGGCGGCCGACGCCGGCTGCGGCGCCGGGCGCCCAAGACCGTGGCGGCTCCAGTACTCACTGCTACAGGCGGAGGTGCCTCCAGCTCGAAGGCCGTCCCTGTTGACCGGGGCCAGCCGGACCCTGCCGCGTTGGCACCGGTCGGGGGCTACTCATCGATCCAGCAGGCCGGCCACACACTGCTGAGCGAGGCCGGGGCAGCCAGCAGAGCCAACGACGCCGCCGCCGCCGCCGCCAGGGCCGTCTTCGGTCAGCCTGCCCTGGCGACCATCGCCGCTTCTACCTCTGCCGCCGCCGCCGCTGCGGCAGCGGTGCTGGCGGCGCCGCCGACGCGGGAGCTGGTGCCCGACATGCCGCCGGAGCCGCTGGTGGCTGAGCTGGTGGCGACGCTGTTTGCCGCCGCCGACGCTGGCAGCGGGCCGGTGCCCCTGCTGCTGTCGGAGCCGGCGCACGCCGCCCTCATCCTGCTGCTGCTGCCGGAGCTGGACACTCTACTCAGCGACAGTGTCCGCGAGCCGACGAGTGTCGTGGTGCTGCCGACGAGGGGGGACCAGGTACGGACCCCGGGTGAGCTTGCTGATTGGCTCACAGAGCCCTGCCGCTCATGCTCCCATGCCACGTCCGAGGACGGCGTGCTGCGCCGCGTCGCGCGGCAGCAGGCCTGCGGTCCAGCAGGCCACACTACTGGCGCGACGCGCCGCCTGCTGACGCTGCTGCTGCCTTACAACGCATGCTGCCGTGCGTGCCGCCGAGCAGGTTGGCGCGCCGCGCGCCGCCGCTGGGCTGCCGCAGCCGATGCTGCTGCGCTTTGTGGCCGTGTCCAGGCCGCCCGCGCCGTCCGAGTTGCCCGTGATCCGCATCTCAGCGCCCAGCGGGTGAGGCGCAGGGGCTTGCTGCCCAGGGCGCCGGAGACGGGGCGATACGGGTCGGGCCTCTGCGGCGTTGTGGGTCGGGCCCGGCCCGCGCCGAACGGAAGGCAGCATCGGCTGACTGGCGATGTCGGCTGCCAGGGTCGTGACCGGCCCCAATTGTGGCTGCCCAACGCCCCCACCGCAGCGCCGACGGTGCGATCCAGGCCCAGCTGTGGCAGGCGCTGGAGGCCCAGGGCGCACGGGGCGTCCGTGTTGTGACGCAGGGAGCCAAGGGCGCGGCGCTGGCGCTGGGGGCCGTGGCCAAGGTGCGATCGGCCGCCGTCATGGGAGATGGGACTGCCTAAGCAATCCAAATGTATGCCGCAAAACTCCGACCATGTGGTGTCTGCGGCAAGGCGACTGCAAAGGCCTTTCCTCTACGCCAAGCGGGTCAGGACACGCCGGCAACCATGCCATGCTCCCTAGCGCCGTGGTGATCGCTACCTGCCCGCACCCTGCCCGCTGCCGCCCAGGTGAATGGCGCGATGCTGGAACGTGGCCTGGACGTAGCGGTGGCCTGCCTGTCGCTGCGATGGGACGGCGTCGTCCGCCTGCTTGTGGAGCAGCAGCGAAACCTCGCGGCTGCCGCCGCCGCTGCCGCCGCGGCCGGCCGGCCGTCGCGGCAAGGGCCCACCCTGTCTAACCTGCAGTGGGACGTCAAGACGATGGTCAACTTCGGCGTCGCCCTGTTGCGGGTAACCGAGGTGGCCGCCGAGCAGGTCCCAGGCATGCCGCCGCTGATGCCGCAGCTGTGGTCGGAGATGGCGGCGGCGGCGGCCCGGCTGCTGCGGGAGCTGGGGTGCGAAGGTGCGCCGCTTGGGGCCGGCCTAGAGCTGGAGCTGCTGCTGTTGCTGAGGACGCTGGACGATGGCCCGGCGGGATAGGAACAGGAGGCAGAGGGGCAGATATAAGAAGGCGCACAGCCATTGGGGCCGAGCCGAGCGGCAGGACAGTCCCGTCGATGCGGTGTCAGCGCGGCGTGCGCAGCGTCTTGGCGCGCGCAGCGTCCGTGCCCGCATGGGCTGGAGCGCTGGCGGCGCGACTGGGCGCACGTTCGCGAAGAGATTGTGTGGTTGCTGTGTCGCTGAGGTCGCGCGGGTTGGCGTTGGCAATGCCTGCCAACGGCCCAAGCGCCAGGGCACGGCAGGTATGGGTGTAGGATGGAGGAGAGCGGGAAGCAGGCGAGGTGACACTTGGGGCTGCGTGCGTCGTACGACATGCCGACGGTGCCGGCTTCCTGGCCGTACTTGAGCGGCGCGAGCTGGCCCCGCTGCGTGCGGGTCAAGCGCGGCTGCGTCTGACGGCAGGAGGCAGGTGGCTGGCTGGCGGAGCAAGGCCGTTCAAGCCCAGGCAGGCCTGCAAGGGCGTGGCCGTGGAGGCTAGCTAGCGCTTGGCAGCCGTGGGCATCCGCCGCAGGATGCGGAGCAGGGTGGCGAGTAGGATGAGGATCAAGAACGCGCGAGGGCAATGAGCAGGATGAGTTGGCCCAGGTCCAGCCGGCAGGCTTTGGCCTGGGTTGTGGCTGGCTGGCTAGGTAGGCGCGATGGTGGCGGCAGGAGTATTGCTGCGCTCCTGAGAAAGGAGCGGACACGTGTTGTTGTGGAAGCTTGGGCAACGCAGGGATGTACCGATGGATGTACCGGGGGCGATGAGCGGGGGCGGGGCACCGCCGTATCAGGAGGCGTTGCGGCAGCGCCCTCACGATCGATGGGATGTGTGGGGCAGCAGCGCCCGGGCCTCTGACGACGAGGGGCCACTGCCGCGTTCAACGGTTGGCCGGCGCGTGAGGGACGTGGGGGTGAATGAGGACGTGCGGATGAGATGGATGGTGGCATGCACTGCAGGTGCTGCGCTGTGTGGCTGGGTGCGGGCCGCGGGCGGAGCGTCGGCCGGGTACGTGAGGGCGGGCGGGCCGAAGCCTTTAGGCGTGGCGGGCGTCGTTCCGGATGCGTGCGTCTCTCTGTTGTGCCTCCTGCAGAAGACTCCTGCAAGGCGTGCCAGCTACCCATCATCCGCGCGCGTCTTCTATATATGGCATCAAGGTCGCCTGACAGGTTCGGGATGTGGGTAGGTCGGAGGGAGCCCTCGGCCGGGGGGCTCCGGGCAGAGCCGGCGAGGAGAGCATGCCGGCGGGGATTGTCCAGCTTCTACGACCCCCCGCTCACAACTCGCGCCCGCTGCCCAGCCTCTCACGCCGCTCGCAGCCACGATCTATCCCACCTACCGCAGCAGCAGCACCTCGCATCGCGCAAGGCCACGCCTTCAGCGGCCCGCAAGCCTCGCCGCTCCCCCGGCCAAACGTGCCGCTCTTCTCGCTCCAAGCTGACCCGCATTGCCATCCATAGCAGCAGCTGCTGCTGGCTTCCTAACCTGAAGCCCCCGCCATGAAGCGGGCGCTCGGCGCCAAGGCCGGGCCCGCAGCAGCCAAGGCCAAGCTGGCGCCCAGCCGGCCAGCAGGCCAGCAGAAACCGAAGCAAAAGCGCGCGGCCGGCTCTGACGATGACGACTTTGAGCAGGACGAGGACAGCGAGCAGCCGGCCAGCGAGTCCGAGCCCGGCGAGGCCGAGGCTGACGCCGAGAAGGCTGGCAGCGATGGCGAGCAAGCGAGCGGTGACGAGGAGAACCGGCCGCCCAAGCCGCCGGGGCCCAGCACCGCGCAGCAGAAGCAGCTGCGTGCGGCGCGGGCGGGGGCGCGGTCGTCGGGCCCGGGCGGCGGCGCGCCGCGGAGCGGCATCAGCGTCGCGGCGGTGGGCGTGCGGCGGCCGGGCGCCGGGACGCTGGGCATGCGGCGCGTCAGCGTCACGTGGAGCAGCAGCAGCGGCGGCGGCGGTGGCGGGGCCGGAGCCGGCGGGAGCGGAGGCGCGCCGGCAGCTAGCCAGCCGCCCGCGTGCAAGCCCTACGTGGTGGGTCGGGGGCCGGGTCTTGGTCCTGGGTACCGGGGAAGGCGGGGGTATCATCATGTGGGTTGATGTGGGTCGGGCCATCATGTGGGTCGGGGCCGGGACGCGGTTTGCAAGCGCCGGGGTTTGGGGATGTGGGTCGGGGTAGGCGCGTGCCCAGTGTGGGCGGCAGCCACTGCTGCGGGGTCCGGGGCCTGATCCCGCACCGCCGCCGGCTCCGCTGGCCCTCCTGCTGACGCCGCCCGGTACCGCCCACGCCCTGCGCCCCTCCTTGTGTCTCCCGTACTCCCGCAGTGCCCCGTGCCCAACTGGACCGGCCCCCTGGGCGTGCGAGGCACGCTGGGCACGAAGCGCGTGCCGCTGGGCCCGCTGCAGCAGCTCTTCCGCTCTCTGCGGACGGTGGTGTCCAAGGAGGTGGGTGGAAGCTGGGGGAAAGCGGATTGCACGAGGGGGGCCGGTTAGGGGTGCAGCAAGGGCTTTGTGTGGCCTCAAGGCGAGTTCCACCCGCCCGGCAGCACCGCCATCTGGGTATATGGGTTGGCGTCGCGCCTCCGCCCGGGGTGATCCGGAATCGCGCAACGGAGCGAATTTGCCGCGAGCCTATCCAGACGCTACGTGAGCTTGATCCGGAATCTGCAAACTGCAATCCGCAATCTGCCTGTGACCTGCCTTGCTCGGGCCCCGCAGGACGCCACGGGCGACATGGCGCTGTCCGCGGAGCCCTTCTGCGTGTGGGACCCCGCCTCCGAGCCGCCCGACTCGCCACGGCGCGCCTTCTCAGCGCTGTGAGTCCAGCAGCTACGCACCGACGCGCCACGACAGCGCCCACGAGGACAGCGCTCGCCACCCCGCTGACCTGCTTCTCTTCCTCGCTCCGCGGCCCACAGCCTCACATCCAGCTTGAGGCCCTCACAGCCCACAGCCCCCTTCCTCGTCGTCCTCGCCTCCAATTCACACGCCCCTCCCCTCTCCCCGCCCTCCCTCCCCTCCCCTCCGCGACCCCTGCCCGGCAGCTGGGTGGCTCCCTTCCTGGCCGCCGTGCTGCGGCCGCACCAGCGCGAGGGCGTGGCCTTCATGGTTACCGCCATTGCGGGGCTCCGGCAGGAGGGGCTGAGCGGCGCCATCCTGTGCGACGGCATGGGCCTGGGCAAGACCTGCCAGGTGGGCGGGCCGAGCGGGGAGGGTAAGGTGAGGGAGAGGGTTGGGGTGAGGGTACGTGACGCGGGTGGGGCAGAGGGGCAGCAACGACGCAGCACTATCAGCTCCACCCTAAGGGCACCCTCGCTCCCCTCTCCCTCCTTCTCTCCCTCCTTCTCTCCCTCCCCTCTCCCTCCCCTCTCCCTCCCTCTCTCGCTCCCCACCGCCCGTCCTTGCAGTCGGTGGCCACGCTGTGGACGCTGCTCACCACGGGCCCGCACGGCGGCAAGCCCACCTGCAGCCGGCCGCTCATCCTGTGCCCTCCTTCGCTGGCGGCCAACTGGGGCAAGGAGCTCACCGGCTGGCTGCAGGGCCGCGTTGCGCCCGTGGTGGTGGACGACACGCGCGGGGACAAGGTGCGAGGGGGCCGCCGCAGGCTACGGTCCGCCATCCAAGGGGCGGGGAGGGGGCGTGGCAGGCCACGGAAGATGGGCACCCTCGTGGGGTGTAGAACGTTTGCCACGGCGTCCAGTTGGCGAGCGTGGTGGCGGCGCCGGGCGACGCCGAGGCGGCCAAGGCGTGGCTGGCAAGATCGAGGGCGCGTAGGTCAAGGCACGTGCGCTGGGCCGCCTCCCATCCGCCGCGCGCTGCCCGGCTCTTGCCGGACGCCTGCATTCCGCTGTGCTCGTCAGGTCAAGGAGGCGATCGCCAGCTTCGGCAGCTTCAGCGCAATGCGGGCCGGCAAGCCGCAGGTGCGCGTGTCCATCGAAGCGTGACGGCTGCGCGTTTGATGCGTACGTGTTGGGGCAGGCGGGAGCCTGCGGAGTGTCACCGAGTGGTGCCGCGGTGCGGGCGCGGCGAGCGCTGGTCCGGGAGCTTGCGGGGGGCGCGCGGTGCGCAGCCCCTCCGCCTCTCCCTGCCTGCCTGATGGCGAGCTCTCTTGGCCTGCCAGCCAGCCAGCGACGCAGCAGCCCCTGCCCCTCCCCGCCTCCATCGCCATGACACGTACCCCCGCCCCCGCCCCCCGCTGCCCCCCAGGTCCTGGTCATGGGCTACCAGACCTTCCGGCTGCACCGCGACGCGGTGGTCAAGAAGAACATCGACATCGTGGTGTGCGACGAGGTCCGGGACGAGGGGGAGGGGGACAGGGGAGGGGCGCGCGGTGGTCATGGCGCATGGCAAGACCTACCGCGGCAGGGAGCAGAACGATCGTGGACGTCAGAACCCATCTGTGGCAGGAACCCCACCATACATACCACTCCCGTGGCTCCGTGGAGCATCTCGAGAGACCTCTTGCTCAGTGGGCTAACGCCTACTACACCATCGTCCTCCCACCTGACGCCCGCATGCATGCATGCATGCAGGCTCACTTCCTCAAAAACGGCGAGAGCCAGCTGACCAAGGTGCGCGCTGCAACGCCGTCCGAGAGCCTATCAAGCTGCCCTCGCTCGGCGCCTCCCCGCCAGCGCCCCACCGCCCGCCCGCCACGGCCACAGCCATCCCACGCTCGGCGTCGCCAGGATCGTGCGTTGCCGCCAATCTCCATATCCGCTGTGCCCTTGTCTCCCCTCCATTCACTGCGCCGCTGGCCAGGCGGGGCCGGCGCTGCCTGGCCCCTGAGGCCCTGACCGTGCCCTTGTCCATCTCCCCTCCGCCGTCCCTGCCCCCTCCCTCCCCTTCAGGCGGTGGCCGGTCTGCCCGCCAAGATGCGCATGCTGCTGTCGGGTACACCCATACAGAACGACCTGGTGCGTGGAGCGGGAAGGCGGTGGCCGTCGCTTGGAGGCGACTGTATGTATCGTGCTACGACGCACTGCAGCACAGTGCGTGTGTGCACTGTGCCTGCGGTCCGGACTCCGGAGAGCCTATATGGACTGATATGTCCGATCAGTACGCGCAATTCCAGCTGCAGCTCCGTCCCATCCTCCTCATCGCTCCGTCACGCTGATTCCCCTCCTCCCCACACCCCGCCACGCCCTACGCACTGCATCCCCCTTCACGCACCCTCCTCACCTCTCCTGCCGCCAGACCGAGTTCTACACGCTCTTCAATGTGGCGGTGCCGGGGCTGCTGGGGGAGCCGGCGGCCTTCAGGCGGACCTTCGAGAACCCCATCCTGCGCGGTCAGGTGCGGCGGGAGGGGGAACGGAGGGAGGGAGGCGCCGGAGGCGCCGGAGGCGCCGGAGCGAGCGGAACGCTCCGTATCCTAGCTGGCCGAGCACCCGGGCGGCCGCATCGCACGCACGTCATTATCATCCTCCCGCACCTGCCCGGGCGGGGGCCGCCGCTTCAGGACGCGGACGCCAGCGACCGCGAGGTGGCCCTGGGCCAGGAGCGGCAGGTCGCACTGCTGGAGCTGTGCGGCCGCTTCATGCTGCGCCGCACGTGCGGCCTCATGAAGCAGTACCTGCCGCCCAAGGTGGAGCAGGTGAGCGAGGGGATGTTGGGATGTTGGGGTGGGATGGGATGGAAATGGATGGGATCTTGGGATGGGGGAATCAAGCGACTCGGCGCCTCTACTGTACACACCGCGACAGCAGGATGGGGCCATGCACAACTAACGGGCAGTACAAGGCGCGGCGCGGCGCGGCGCCGTGGCGTCCCGGCGCCCCTCATGCTTTCCGACCCTGGCAGACATGCCTTCCCTCCCTCCCTCCCTCCCTCCCTCCCTCTCCCTCCTCCCTCCCCTCCTCCCGTCCTCCCTGCCCCCATCCAGGTGGTCTTTTGCCGCATGGCTCCGCTGCAGCGGCGGCTGCTCGAGTTCTTCCTGGCGGCGCCGGCCGTGGCTCGGGCCATGGAGGTGGGCCGGGGGGCGATGGGGCTGGGGGGCCAGGAGGGGGCGCAGCGGGCTTCAGGCCAGCGCGGTGCGTGCTGCTGGTCCCAGCCTGACGGGTCCCGTTGGTTCCAGTGGGCCATGGAGGTGAAGGCGGGGAAGAATGGGGATGGGGCGGGTCACAGCCTTATTATTACAAGCTCGGACGAAGTCAAAGGAGGAAGATCTGTAACCTGCGTAAACGTGAATTCATCGATGTCTCTCTAGCCTTGTGTGCCATCACAGCCTCCCGGCAGCGCATGGATCGAGCAGCTGTATATATGCCTCCATGGCCCCTCCAGCCTGCACGATCCCTGCACCCCCACGTAAACATGACCTCCGCCTCCTGCGCCAACACCGCACGTCGTCCGTGTCGCAGGGCCGGCAGGAGAAGCGCGTCAAGGCGACCGCCGTCGCGGCGCGCCGCGCTGCCAAGCAGGTCGCCAAGCAGGCGGCCGCGGCGGGCGGCGGAGGGCCCCGCAAGCGCGCCAAGGGCGGCGGCAAGGGCGGTCGCGGACAGAACGGCGGAGGGGGCAGCGGCTCCGACAGCGATGGCAACTGCGGCGACGGCGACGGCGCGGCGGGGGAGGCGGCGGCTGCGGGGCTCAAGGTCCCCGCGGCGCCGGGGTCCGCAGCGCCGGCGGCGGCGGCAGGAGAGGGCGGCAGCGGCGGCGGCCGGGCGGAGGGCCAGGCGGAGCTGTCGACGCTCGCGGCCATCACCGCGGGTGAGGGAGGCGGCGGGTGTCCCCTTTAGGCGCCCTACCTGCCCCCCGGGGTGACCGGCGCCCGCGGCCCGCTCGCTCACCGTGTCCCCGCATGCCCCTCTCCACCACCACCCGTACCCGCAGTCAAGAAGATGTGCTGCCACCCGGACCTGGTGAGAAGCGGGGCCAGCGACCCGCGCGCGTGACCATGTATTCCTACTTTGACTTCGTTCTAGATTATAATAACCATGTACGTTTGTTCTTGGCATGCTGCCCTCACTGCTCTTCCAAGAACCCCCCTTCCCCTGCGTCGTCTCACCCGACGCCAAGCCCACGTCGCGCCCGCCGCCGCCGCCCACAGATCTACGACATGTTCGCCGAGTCGCCCGCCGCCGCCGCGGCCGCCGCAGTCTCCGCCGCGCGCGGCCCCAAGCGCGCCGCCGCCGCCGCCGCCTCAGCCAGTATGTCGGCCGCCGTTGACGGCGGCGCTGGGTCCGGCCCCGGCCCCGCGCCCTGCTACAAGGAGGGCTCCGACGGGCGCCCGGTTGTGACGGGCTTCGAGGGCTGCCTGCGGCTGTTCGCTGACGCAGCCAACGCGCCCGCCTACAAGCCCAAGGGCTGCCAGGCGCTGCATAGCGGCAAGGTGTGGTGCGGTGGGGCTGGGGCAGCGGGGGCAGCAGGAGCGGGGGGGCCGCGGGGGCGGGGGCCGCGGGGGATGCCTCAGCCTATGCCTGCCCTGCTGGCGCCTACTCCACACCTCCCCTCCCCGTCCCCCTCTCCACACCCCTCCCTCCCTCCCCTCCCCACCCCCTCCAGGTGGCGGTGCTGGAGCTGATGCTCAAGTCGGTGCGCGACAGCGGCAGCGGCGACAAGGTGGTGCTGGTCAGCAACTACACGGAGGCGCTGGACGTGCTGCAGGTGGTGAGTGGGAGGGGGCGGGGAAAGGGCGCAGGATAGGGGACACAAAACACACACAGACACAAGATGTGCGCGGGGCGAGCTACTTGCATTGATCGTTAGCCATTGGGGGGGCGACCGGCGGGCCGGCAGTGGGGCAGGAGGGAATGGCGTGGGCCGGGGGGCGTGCTGCCGCTGGGCCGTGAGGGGCTGCGCGAGGGGCAAGCAGGATGCGGCGCCCCTCATGGCCCAGCACCCTCGCAGGCTCTCACCCGCTCCCAACCCCCAACACACACACACCCCTCGCCCCCTCAGATGTGCGACACACACCGCTGGGGCTGGCTGCGGCTGGACGGCTCCACCACCGTCAAGTCGCGGCAGCCGCTGGTGGACCGCTTCAACGACCCCGGCCACCCCTCGTTCGTGCTGCTGCTCAGCAGCCACGCGGGCGGCGTGGGCCTCAACATCATCGGCGCCAACCGCCTGGTGCTCTTCGACCCGGGTACGACCGATACGCCGTAACAGCAGGCTCGATGGTGATAGATAATATGGATCCCGATGTGCTGCATCACAAGGCGCAACATCATGGGCGCCAACCGGCTGATGCTCGTCCATCGAGCTGCCTCCCCCTGCCCCGCCCCCTCCGTGCGTCCCTCACTCTGCACCTCCCCTCGCCTCCCTCCCCTCCCCAGACTGGAACCCCGCCCACGACCTGCAGGCCATGGCCCGAGTGTGGCGGCAGGGCCAGAAGAAGCGCGTGTGGATCTACCGCCTGCTCACCGCGGGCACGCTGGAGGAGAAGGCGGGCGGGGGGGAAGCAGTGGGGTGGCGGGTCCGGGGGCCCATCGGGGGTTACGCTGCGGCCTGCACCACTGCGATGCCTCCCCCCGGGCGAGCCCTCCACACGCCGCCATAAACCAAGCAGGACCTGTGACGCCTCTTAGCTGTGCCCCTTGCTGCCCCTCCTCCCCCTCCTCCTCCCTGCCGTGTCCCCAACTCCACATGCAGATCTACCAGCGGCAGCTGGCCAAGCAGGGCCTGTCAGCGGCCATCGTGGACAACAACGCGGCGCAGAGCGGCGCCATGAGCGGCGAGGAGCTCAAGGCGCTGTTCGAGGTGCGGGCGTGGCGGGGCTGGGAGGGACGAGGGCTGGGGTCAGGGCCGCGGCTGAGGGCCTGCTGGGGCGAGGCGGGCGGGCTGGCGGGAGGGAGGGGCTGAATTTGTCATCCTTGTCATGTCCTGCCGTGTTGGTGCATCATGAGATTCGTCCCTGGTGGCCGCTGGTCTTGCGCTTCCCCCCCGTCACAAGCAGCCTCCTGCTGCCTGCCTCGCGCTGCTGCTGTTGCTCGGCCGCAGGTAGACAAGGCCACGCTGTGCGACACGCACGGCTCCATCAAGTGCCGCTGCGACGGCAAGCCCGCCACCGCAAAGGCCAAGCAGGAGGCGCTGCGCGCCAAGGCGGCGGCGGCCCGGGCGGCGGCCGAGGCGGAGGCTGCGGCCAAGGCGGCCGCCGAGGAGGACGGCGACGGCGATGGCGACGGGGATAGAGGTGGAGGAGGGGGCGAGCAAGGCAAGGGCAAGGGGAAGGCCAAGGATGACCACGACTCGGGCGCAGTCGACGACGGGATCAGCAACTGGGCGCACCTGTCGAGCCTGGCCGACTCGCCGGACCCAATCTGGGGGACGGTCAATGCGTGGATGCGCGACCGCTTCGCGACCTACCTGTTCAGCGACCACATCATCAACGACGCGCCCAAGGAGGTCAAGCCGGACGAGGAGGAGGAGCCGGAGGAGGACGAGGAGGAGCCGGCCGTGGGCATGGAGGGCATGGACGACGCCGGGGGATGCGCATCGTACGAGGAGTGAGGTGGAGGCGGAATATGAGGGTTTTGCAAACCACGTGATGAACTAAGTTGCTGGATCGAGGAGCACGGTTGGAGCTGGCCTGGCCGGCAGGGCATCAAGGCGTGCGTGTCCAATACACAACGGCACGAATAGGTCGAGAACGCGCGCGAGAACGCGCGTGTTGTGCGATAATTTGTTACTGTATATTACAAAGCGACGACTGGGAACATAGGGGGGCGCGGGACTTGTTCCTTGCTCTCGGATTTTGGTGCTCGATGGACGTGCGGATGGGCCACGGTTTGGAACACTTGCAAACCCAGCTCTCCCTTGATACCATAATCTAACCCGCATAACATTCTAGTCGATGATCAAATTGAACCGCGTTTAGACCCACCTTACGCCCGGACGGAAGGATGTCCCTCGGGCCCTTCGTTCTGCCCTTCCGTGGTGACCAGTACAGGTGCACATACTTGACAGCTATTCAGCGCTTAGCCTGCCAGCAACGAGCCGGGGATGCCGACCTTCTACTTGTCTCTTTTTGCGCAGTTTCGCTGTCAACAGCAAGTCCGCACCCGATGAGAAGATAGACTTTGACCTGGCGTGCGTCGCGTTTGGTAAGGGATGCTGCATGCGCCGCGTGCCGTCCGTCAGCGGTGTCGCTGGCGCTCTGGCCAGCAGCGCGGTCGGCGGGGTATTAACCTGGTGGCCTGCTTGGTCGCTGCAGACGTCAAGGGTGCGGTGCACGACACGCTCCATGTCCGCAAACCCACGGCGCTGGATGGCGCGCTCGTCAAGGGGGTTGAGAAGCAGGCGCTGCCCGAGGACCTCAAGCCGGCGGAGGGGGACGATGTGATCTACATGTTCCCCAAGATGTTCGAGCGCCAGGTGGAGGTGCTCATGTTCGTGGTCAGCGCGCCGGCCATCCCTGGCAAGAAGCACGACCTCAGCAGCAGCGAGAAGCTGGAGTTCGCCGTCTCTTACACGGGTGAGCGCTCACCCGAGCCGCACCCATCAAGCGATGTGCCCGGCGCAGCCGCTCGGGCGGCAGGGCCGCTGCCGGCCGGCCTCCCGGGGCCGGGCCCCCATGCTCCTTGCCCCCGCCTCGGCATGGGTCGTGCCCGCAAACCCAACCCTCACCCCCTTCGTTCCCGCAGACGAAGCCGGCGCCACCTTCAACCAGTCCTTTGACCTCAAGCCGCTCACCACGCCCATCCCGGGCGTTATGGAGCAGCCCGTCAACTCCATCATCGTCGCCGTCATGTACCTGCAGGTCCGTCCCCTGCCCCTCCCACCCAACCCTCCCCTTGCCCCCTACCTCCCCAACCCTTCTGCTCCCCCTGCCCCTCCCCCACACCCACAGGCTGAGGGCGGCTGGACGCTGCGTGACGTGGGCAGCTGCCACGCGTACGATAGCCCGGGGCTCATTATCCCCGAGATGAAGCGCGCCATCCTGGACCTGCGCGACAAGCACGGCGTGGCCCTGGACGCAGCCGACAACCTGGTGGTGGACGAGGGCGAGCGGGTGAGGGAGGGAGGGGGAGGGAGGACGAGAGGGGGGAGAGGGAGGAGAAGGGCTAAAGGCGGTGCGGACACTGAAAGGGGGAGGGAAGTGGGGAAGGCCGACAATCAGGGGGTGGACGAGGGCGAACGGGTGAGGGAGGACCCAAGGAGAGGAGGAGGGAGGAGAGGCCTTTGGGGGGCGGAGGCGCTAAGCCACGAGGTGCAGGAGCCGGGGAGGAGGGGCAGCGAGGGAAGGAAAGCCGACAGCCTGGTGGTGGACTATGGGGCGGCGGTAGTCGGGGATTGCAGTTTTCAGGCTGAGAGCATGGGTCTTGCGCGAGTTGGCACACGACGAGGAGAAGGGGGAGCGAGGGCTCTTGGCGGGCTGTGTGGTGGCCGTGCGCCGGGTCCACATGCGCAGCAGCAAGGCCGACCCCCCATTCACGCCACCCCTCACGCTCGTTACCATCCGTCCCTTCCGCTTCCGCTCCATTCCCAGATACCCCTGACGCGCCAGTGGCACGACCAGTCGCTGGACGATGCCGCCAGCGCGCGGCAGGACCCCGAGGCGGGGCTCAAGCCCGTCACCAAGGTGCGGCTGGACCTGTCGTGGACCTTCTGGCCGCCGCCGCCGCCCACCGAGGAGGGCGAGGACCCGCCCGAGGAGCCGGTGCCCGAGTTCAACCTCATCATGTACGGAAAGGACGTGAGTACATAAGCGCCGTACAGGTTGCTGTACGGTCGGTTGCACTACCGTATGTCGGGGGATGGGGTCCTGGACTGCCACTGGGCGTCGCCCGCCAGTGGTATCGGCCAGGTGTATCGGCACGGGGATGGTGATGACACGCCTTGTGGGCCGGCATCCAAGCCAAAGCTGGGCCCGGCCGGTGCTTGCGCCAAGGGCCGTGCTGTACGCGAAGCTCCGGCTGCTGGTTTCGTGTCCGGGGCCCCGTCGTCGCCTGGCCCCCGAGTGCTGCCGCCCGCTTACCGCCCCTCCCGTCCCTGTGCAGCTGGAGGAGGGCGAGCTGCAGAGCGTGTCCACCAGCAACCGGGAGGCCGCGGGCGCCCGCGTGGGGCGGCCGGAACCGGAGGAGGACGAGGAGGAGGAGGAGGAGCAGAAGGAGGAGGAGAAGGAGGTTAGCAGGGCCGCCGCCAGCGCCGCCCCACCTGCCGCCAGCAGCACCGGCCCGACACAGCCTGCATGTACTAGGTCGCGCGCTCTGCTGGCCCGCACCGTCTGCTTGGCTGTCTTCTGATGCCGCCGCGGCTCGGCCGGGCACCCACAGGACGAGGAGGGCGAGGGCGAAGGCGAGGAGGGCGAAGAGGGGGAGCCCAAGGAGCCGCCGCCGCCGCCGCCCGCACCCAAAGTGGACCCCTACGAGTTCAAGGAGCGGGAGGTGGTCTACCTGGACCTGGCGGAGCTGCCCGCGGATGTGGGTCGCGGGAGGGATGTGGGGCATAATGAAGGGCGAGCGGGCTTCGCCGCCCTCGGCCCCGCTCTGTGCCACCTGCTAGGTCACGTTGGGAGGCAGAGGCCGGGGCGCAGTCCGCTCCGGCCATACCTGCTCCTGCGCCCTGCCGTCCCACCTCGACGCCTCCCGTCTCTCCCTGTTCGTATGCCCTGTCCCTCCCGCAGCTGCGCTCCATGGTGCTGCTGGTGTCCAACTACGACGAGGAGCAGGGCTTTAGCAGGATCCGCTCCGTGCGCGTGCGCGTGGTGGACGTGAGCGCCGGTGAGCTGGCGCTGCCCGGCAGCAAGGCGGCCAAGGCGGCGGCGGCGGCGGGCACGCCGCTGGCCAACCCGGAGCGCCTGCTGGCGGACTTCAGCGTGCTGTCGAAGTACGAGTCGGACAAGGCAGTCACGCAGGTGAGGGGCAGATGGCAGCAGCGGGGGCACTCGCTTTGGGAGGAGAGCTGAGGTCTGGGCTGAGGACGGGCCGGGGAACGGTGGCGAACGGCGAGCAGCCAAGCAGCACGCTGGGGGGAAGGGGTGGCGTGGGCGGAGTGCTGATTGGAGGTGGGGAGCGAGGGTGAGCACTGAGGCTGCGGTGCGCTGGTTGTAGCCAGATTTTCGCGCAGGGGCCAAGCAGGGGTCTTGCTGCTTCCGTCATCACGCTATTTCATGGCCCTCTGCCGCTACATTGTTGCGCCTCAGGTCGCGCTGCTCAAGCTGTACAAGGAGTACACGGACTCGGCTTTCAACGTGTTTGCGGCGGCGGGCGTGGACAACGGCGCCGCCTTCATCGCCCAGGAGCCCGAGACGCTCATCACGCAGCTCAAGAGCGTGCTGGAGGCCAGCAAGCAGGTGCGGCAGGGGCGGCAGGAAGAAGAGGGGGTGGAGGCGAGGCAGGGGAGGGGAGGGGAGGCGCGTTCTGGAAAACGCTTGCGCGCAGTGGGCCAGCACAAGCAGGTGCGGCAGGGGTAGGGGCAGGGGCAGGCGCACGGCAGTGGAGGGAGGGAGGCGGGGCAGGGGCAAGGGAGGGGATTTGTGTAGGGGCGCAGGCAGGCGCGCGATGGGCGGGAGAGGCAGCTGCCTGCTGCCACGATGCGCAGTGCCCCTGACGCGCACGCCCTCCTGCCGGCCCTGCTGCTGGCGCTTGTTGTGTCGCGCAGCAAAAGGCGGCGATCGCGGCCAAGCAGGCCGCCGCGGAGGAGGCGGGCGAGGAGATCACCGCCGACCTGCGGCCGCACGTGTGGCGCTTCCGCACGCTGGGGCTGTGCTTCGGCGGCGACGGCCTCGAGGCCATCGAGCACGACCTCAAAAACCTGGTCACCTTCGAAGGTGCGCCTCCCCTCCTACCCCGCTACTTCCTATTTCGTCACTTCAGGGCCCGACGCGCAAATGTGCCCCTTTTGACCCATCTGTTCAAGCTTGCACCATTTCACATTGCACGGCCCGCCGTTGTCCTTGTCGCAGGCGAGCTGGCGGCTGGCTCCAAGCGCGCCGCCGACACCTGCCGCGTCACCTATGCCAACGGCGACACCTACTTTGGCTCCTACGACAACGACCTCAAGCACGGCCCCGGCGTCTACGTCTTCGCCACCGGCGCCGCCTACGCGGGCGAGTACGCCGCCGGCAAGCGCCACGGCCGCGGCGTCATGACCTTTCCCGACGGCGGCACCTACGTCGGCGACTTTGCGGCCGACAAGTTCGAGGGCCAGGGCCAGTACCGCTACCCCGACGGCTCCGTATACACCGGCTCCTGGGCCGCGGGCCAGAAGCACGGCCCCGGCGTGTACTGGGACACGGCGCGCGGCTGCCTGCGCGGCGAGTGGTCCAAGGGGCTGCTAGTGGGGACCGCCAGCTACGACCAGCCGGCGCTGCGGTTCGAGGGCGAGTTTGTTCGCGGCGTGCCGGCGGGCGCCGGCACGTACACGCTGACGGGGCACCGCACGCTGGACATGCCGTGCTTTGCGGCGGGCCACATCCAGGCGCCCAGCGGGCCCACGCTTGCGCTGCCGTGCGCGTACGGCATCCCGCCCGGCAGCGGCGACGAGCCGCAGCTGGACGAGGACGGGCAGCCCATCGAGGTGCGGCTGGGCTGGGGCTGGGTCGGGCTGGGAGGCTGCGACCAAGCTTTGGCGGGTTGGGGTCGTGGGGCGTGATGGGTACAAGCGACGCCGGGGTCGGGGCCGGGGCCGGGTCGCCGCCTGTCTTGGCGGACGCATGGACGGGCTCGTGATGGTCCGCTCGTGTCGTCGTGGCCCTGGCTGACCCCCGTCCCTACCTCCTCGCTCCTCCCTTGCCCCACCAGGACCCCGACAAGCCCCCGCTGCCGGCGCACCCCAAGTACGAGGGCCTCAGCTACACCGCCGAGCAGCTGCCCGACCACGCCGACGACACGGTGTTCCCGCCCGAGCAGCCGCCCATCGCCAACGTGCCCGCCTTCAGCGTGGCCACGGGGCTGGTGGCGTGAGGCCGGGCGGGAGGGTGACACTGAGGGGGCTGGGGGTTGGGGGACAGCACGGGGCTGGGGCCACGGGTTGGCGGCTGGCGTGGGAAGGGAGGGAATGTGGGACGGATTGGCGAGCATGGGTAGGCAGCACTGTCGGTTGTGGGTGGGAGGCCGGCGTTGACCTGTGATGTGTGGCTGCATGGGTTCAGCTGGAGTCGTCGGGACGGACGGAGGCGAGGTGTGACCGGTGGGCGGGTGGTGGATGGCGGGTGGTGAATGGCGGCGCACAGCCGCGTGCAACGAGGTACTGCGTGACGCCAAGTGACGATGTGGCGACATGACTCAAATTGACCGAAACGCTGTGAAGCGGTGTGTGTTGGACTGTGACGCATGCGCGCGGCGCGGGCGGGTCGTGCGGCGGGCGCGGCCTGCATCGGCCGCTGGGCCCCCTGGGCTCCTGCAAAGGCTGTGTCTGTGTGTGCCTGTGCGTCCTGGGCCTGTCCGCCAACTCGCGCCGCCAAGGCCGCGATACACGTTGCGTTACATCAGTGCGGACGGCGCGGCAAGTTGGCCGGCACACGCTGGCGCCTGCGCCCCTAGGATGAATCGTCAATGCGATGCGGCTGCTGCGCGGCACTGGCCCTGCGGCCCATTGCCGCAGCGCCATCGCTACCATGCCGGCTCGCGCCGCCTACTCGGCCGCCTCAAAGCGGGCAGCACACTAGCTAGGCCCTCGGCGCCTGCGCCTGCGCCCTCAGTGCTGCCTAGGATGAATCAGAGCCGGCCGCCGCGGCGCCCGACTGGCAACAGCGGTCCTCCAACCGGCAAGCGGCACCGTGCCGCTGCCGTACAGTAGGACAACCAGCAGGTCGGCCATCGGGCCCCTCCTGCTGCCTCGCCTGCCCACGGCCGCCCCGCCAGCTGCTAGCTATGTGCCGACCACCGCGGCCAACTATGTACATACAGCCCATGCGCACTACGCCCTCGCGCGGCCGAGGAGGAAGGCCTACGCCGGGGCGCTCTCTCCACGCGTGCATTGCACCAGGCACACATACACGACATACGACGTATGCCGATGCTCAGGTCCACAGCGTCTTCTGAGTGAGCATCTGGCGCCGAGCGGCTACTGGTCCAGGTCCGCAGCCGCTGTACCGCCGGCACCGGTGGCAGCCGAGTCCTGGCTCCGACCTTGGCGGGCAGCGGCGAAGGCCGTCGTGGAGCGATGGCGCGGAGGCGGGGGCGAGCGCTTCTGCCAGCGCTTGGGGGGTCTGGGGGACGGCGGGGGCGGCGAGCGCTTGCGCCAGTGCTTGGACGGCGGCGGCGAGGACGGCTGCTTGCTTGGCGGCGGTGCGGGGGATGATGGCACCGTTGGAGGCGGAGGCGACGGCAAAGGCGGCGTTGGCGACGGCGGCGCGGGGCTTGGCGGCAGGGGGCTGGTGGCTCGTGGTGGAGGCGACGGCGTGGGCCGGGGCGAGGGGCCGCCCTCGGGGCCGGGCGTGGTGCTGGCCAAGGGGGCGCAGTCGGGGTCCTGCTCGTCCTGGCGGGGCGATGATTGGGCGATGGAGCAGCGAGGTGCGTCAGGTCCTGGAGCGATGGGTGTGCACGCATGGCGTCACGGCTCCAACCGCCATGTTCCCAACCGACAACTGTCAACCGACAGCACTCACCAGCAGGCCGTCACAGTCGTTGTCCAGCCCGTCGCTGCAGGAGCCGCCGTCGGCGTCCTCCGCCGCAGCGCCCATGCGGCACACCGCGACACCGGCGGCGCCCGAGGCGCTGCTGATCGACGCCACCCGTACGACAATGCCGTACGGCAGCGGCGACACGAAGCGCCCGCCGCCCGACAGCACGGCGTGCAGCGTGGTGCGCTGGAAGGAGTTGGGCGCCTGCAGAGGCACGGCAAAACCCGGGCAGCAGCAGGGCAGGTGCTCAGGTGCTCAGGTGCCCGAGGCCCGGCTTGCGTTGTCGTGGGGTCCCCGTCCGCCCGCCTCTGTCAGCCCGCGAGCCGACAGCGCCCGTGTCAACGGGCTGTCCAGCATCCCCATGACGCGCGTGTGCAGTGGGGACCCCATCTCCACCTCGCGCTTACCTGGGTCAGGCTGGAGCTGTGCACGAGCACGCGGCCCGGGAAGGGGATCTGCGAGGGGCTCCAGTCCTCGTACGGCAGCGCCCGCTGGCGCAACGAGATGTAGAAGGCGGGCACGGCGGTGGCGTAGGCGTAGGTGCGGTTGGCGGTTGGCGGCGCCCAGTCTGCGTCGGGGCCAGCGGCGCGTACGGCGTTCGGCGTTATTGGCTGGGTCTCCAATTACAACCAGAAGGAAGGATGCCTTGCAGGTGGTCTCTGTTCCTCTCCTGGCACCGAGGTGGCTGGGTCGCGCCGTGTGGGCCGCGGGCGGACAGTGCGTGCAGCCCCCGAGACTGCACACACACACACACACACACACACACACGGTGGTGCGGCGTTCGCATTGCTTGACTTGGTCTGCAGAGGGCCATGCGCCTGACGCCGTGCAGGGAGTTCTGCCGGTGGTTCCGTTTCAGTGGGACCTCAGTGCCGTAGGGTTCTGGGGCAGCAGTTGATGTACCGGGTTAAGCGTACAGGCAGAAGGCACCGCTGCTGTAAGGGTATATGGAACACACACACACACACACACACACACACACACACTCGCACGGACCTGGCAGGATGCGCACGAGGCTGGCGCTGCTGCGCCGTGCGTACGGCAGGCTGTACGACAGCCAGGAGCCGGCGGCCATGCTGGAGCTGTCGAGCGTGGCGGCGCCGGGGCCCAGCGGCGAGGCCCAGCCCAGCTTCCAATCGTTGGGCGCGGCGAAGCACGTGTTGCCCCTGCAGGGAGGCAGGCAGCGCGGGCATTGTTGCGAGTCGGCGCTTGCACCGCGCTCGATCGGCCGCTTCGTTGCTCGTGTGGCCCCGCCTGCCGTGCCCAGGCATCGGCGCAGGGCACAGCACTCACTTGCCCATGGCGTCGGTCCAGTCGCTGTACTCGTCCTCGCTGCCGTCGCGCCGCGCGTGCATGAGGCCCAGCGTGTGGCCCACCTCGTGGAAGTAGATGCTCAGGTCGGTGGCGGAGCCTGGGCGGAGCAGGGCGGGGAGGAGGGACCGCGGGAGGGCCAGTGGGGGCCGAGGGTCGGTCAGGTTGGGTGGCAGGGTTGGTGGCAACCTTGTTTCATGGCAGCAGATGCTCAGGTCGGCGGCGGCGGCTGGGGCGCGCAGGCACGGCAGGGCCACGCGGCCCTGCCAGCGCGAGGCAGACGAAAAACGACGGCGGCGCGGAGGGGCCAGGCGCAGCCGCGCACCTCCGTTGATCCACACGTTGCACCGAGTGCCCTGGCACCCCACCTGGGCCAGCCCTGCGCGGAATAATTTGCATAAGCGCGGGGGTGCGTAGGTGAGACCCCGGGTCAGACGGGTGACCCAGTCAGCATCGCTGCTGGCAGACATGCGCTATTGGTATTCGGTGCCGCCGGAACGGACACCTCCCAGCGCCGCCCAGCCCCTGCGAGCGCTCACCGGCCCAGGGGCAGGCGCCGTCCACCTCCTTGGGCAGCACCGCGATGCGCCGCTTGACGCTAGCTAGCAGGGACCCCATGCCTAGCACGTCACGCGCGTAGGCCTCGGCCTGAGCCATCCAGCCGTACAGCTCCTACGGCAGGAGGGGTGGGATGCGCGGTCGCGGGTTGCGGGCAGCAGCTTGCTGACGAGGTGCTGTCGTGGGGTGAAGGGGAGAGGCACGCAGGAGTAGGCACGTGCCTTGCCTAACGCCATCCGCCATCTGCCCGCCGCCCACCTGCGACCTGCAAGAGCCGGAGCTGTTGTAGGAGCCGCCCAGGCCGGGGGCGGAGCAGGGGACCTGCAGGGGCGGGGGGAAAGGGGGGCGGGGCAGTTGTCGCTCCCTGTGCTCTACTGTCCCAGATCAGCCTTCTTGGCGCGATGCCGCTACCGGATATCGCTGTCAAAGGGATCCGGATGAGATCCGGGGGTGCCGCTCACAGCCATGATGGCCAAGGGCATCATATGTCAGATAAGTTTCAACCTCGAACGGCCAGATGCCGTATGCCGTGCATACCGCGTCGCGGCGTCGCCCCGCCCCACTCACGTCCACTTCCACGATGATCTGCTGCTCAGGAGGCATGCGCGCGTGGCCGTTGGAGCAGGCGGCCCAGTAGGCTTCCATGGTGGGGGTGGGCGTGGTGCCGTTGCCAGGGTTCGTGCTGCCGTCGGGGCGGGGGTTGTTCCACATGCGCCGAAAGGCGTCGGCGTCAATGGCCCGCTTGTACCCGCAGAAGCTCAGCAGCCACACGACCGTGGTCATGTTGCGAGGGTTGGCGCCGGCGGAGCCAGGGAGTGGGCTGCCGCTGGCGTCGGTGGCGCTGGCGCGGATTGTCGCCGGTCTGGCGGGCGATGGGGAGGGAGAGCACGCATGGGCGGTGCTGAGCGTTGGGTTGGCAGGACGGAGGCAGGCGGCGGCCGGCGGCCCCGACGTCAGCACCCTACCTGAGACTCTTGCCACCGGCGCCGTCGGAAAGCCCCAGGACCGTGAAGGCTCCCACAAAAAACGTGTCGGCAGCGTCGCTGGCGGGTAGTGAGGTTGGCGTCGCTGGGGCGCTGTCGCGCAGGAGGCGGCGAGGTGCCGCCGCGGCGGCGGCACCGGCAGGCCGGCTCACGCGGACCCGGTATCCGGAAAAGGCCATTAGCGCCTCGGCGGTGCTGTCGTTGGCCGCCAGGGGCACCACTGCATCGTCGGCTCGCAGGACAAACATGAGCGGCTGGTGCTCGGCAATCAGCACATCCAGCTCGCCTGTTCGCATCGCGGCGGGTGGGATTCGGCACGGTTATGGGGACTGGTTTTCGTATTGGCCCGTATATTATACGTTGGCCCCGCCGCATCCATGTCGCGATTGGAAGCCGAATCTCACGCTTCGCCGCAACGCACGCCAGCGCACGCGCCGCGGGCCGGGCTTACCCTCGATGGTGTCGGGCATGGCCACGGCGGCATGTCGGCACCCTGCAGAGATGAGAACTACAAGCATCACCAGTCGAACAATGAGAGGATGCATCGCGATGTGCTGGTGAGGGATGCGGTTGTGAGTGTTATCTATGTCACAGTCCTTGCGTTGTGTGTTTCGTTCTTGTGTCCTACAGCAAACGTATGTCTTGTGTTGCACGTATGTAACGGGCGCCGTATAGCGCGATTGCGCGATTGCTGCAGCAAGCGCCAGCTGCCGGCGCGACCGCGCAACGGCGAGCTGCGGGCGACCGCCCGAGACGATTGGCCTTCGCACGCAACAGGCTCCACGCCGACGCGCGCTTATCGTTCGCGATGTTGCACTCTATGTCCTGCGCAAGTCGGCGCGCGACAGGGCTGTACCCCGGCCGGACGTACCTTCCGATGCGCATGCCGACGAGGCTGCTACAGGGTCAACACGCTCAGACCAGGCTTACGCATGAGCTCCCACCGCCAACTACCATGTGCCTCCAGGTGTTGACATCGCCCGCATCCGTGTCCGTTATTTACGCGTACTCAACCCCAGCACTCCCGCCGCCTCCAAAAAAACACGCCGCAAAGATGATTGCAACCCCGTCTCGCCTGACAATTACTTTCTCATTGGTTGCAAAACCCGCACACTGCCTAGCCCCGTCACATCGTAACGTGTCAAGGCACCACCAAACACAACTACAGCTGCCCCGCTGCGGCCGCCGCCTGCGCCCGCACCCACACCGCCAGGGCATCAGTCCGCCCCGACACGAACCCGGCCGCCCCGTCCCAGTCCGCGGGCAGCCCCAGCTGCGCCACGGCCCGCAGCGCCGCCAGCGGCCAGCAGCAGTTCAGGCCCAGCGGAAAACTGTGGCCCGGGGGCCCCCAGGGGCAGCCGCGCTGCGCCAGCGCCGTCATCATGAGCGTGTCGCCCTGCCGAGCCGCCGCGTCGTAGCACAGCATGTGGTTCTGACGCGGGCAGGCGGCGCAAGCGGCACGCATGTTATGGCGCTTCGCAAGGGCCCGCCCTCCCTGGCTGGCGCGGTCCGTGGCCACTCGTACATGCCGGTATGGGCACGGTAGGAGGGAGAGCGGCTGCCGAGCATGCCAGGCAGGCAGGCAGGCAGGCCCGCCGCCAGCGCGGCGGCCAGATAGACCGATGGCGGCGCCGGTGACCCGCGGGCGACCAGGAGGGGACGGCAGCTCACCTGCGGCCAGCGAGCGCCGCGCTGCTCCACAACCCACGCCAGCGCCTCCACGCAGCCCGACGCCGCCGTGCCCTCGGTGGCGTCCCCGGGCCACACGCCCCTCGGCGCCGCGTCAGCGTCCAGCCCTAGCGCCTCCTCGGCCGCCGTCATGAGGCCGACATTGCCCATGGCCGCCAGGCCCTCCGCTGCCAGCCCGAACTCGCCCTCGTCGCTCGGCAGGCCCCAGCCGTTGTGGCCCAGCAGCCCCGCCGCCATCCAGCGCGCCACGCGCAGCACGCCGGCCAGGTCCTCGCCGCAGCTGCGGCGCTGCTGCGCGGTCGCCAGCGCCAGCTACAGCTCACATGCGTTGGGCCGGACGCCGCGCTCCAGCAGCAGCTGCAGCGACGGCAGCTGGCCGAAGCGCACTGCCGCGGTGCAGGCCTCGCCGAACATGTCCAAGCCCCGGGGCTCCCCGTCATCGTCCTGGCCCTGGTCCATGTCCTGGTCCTCCTCGTCAATTTGCTGCCCCTGGTCACCGGGGCCGGCGGCGGCAGCGGCAGCGGCACCGGGACCGGCAGCGGCTTCCGCTGCCTGGCTGGCGGCCTCCGACAGTAGCGCCTGCAGCACCGCGGTGTTGCCTGCCTCGGCAGCCTCCTGCCGGGGTTGCGGCAGGCATACGGCGGCAGGTGAGCTGTCGTCAGGTGGGGGTGGAGCACACAGCTGCTGGAGCCGATAAAAAGGCAGCAGGGAGGGGTGGGCACAAACGCCCTTCGCGGTAAGCGAAGTGAGGCCGGATCATTGCAGGACGGCCGGCAACTGAGGAGCACCGACCCCCCTACCTACCGCGGCAGCGTTGCTGACGTTGATGCAGTAGCCCCGCGCCCGCAGCCACGCCAGCCGCGCTGGTGCGTCGGCGCCGCAGCAGCCCGCAACGCAGCTGCATGTCGCGAAGCTGGCGTCGGCGGGCGCGGCGCGCAGCTCGGCCTCGAGCCACTGCGTCTTGGCCGCCCAGTCGAGCGTGCGGCTTGCCGCGGCCCATGCGAAGACGCCGCGGAGCTCCCATGGGCCCTGCCGGCCGACGGCCTCGAAGTCGATGCGGTGCTCAGAGGCGAAAGCGCGCAGCGCAGCTAGGTCGAGGCCCTCGGCCGAGCCCTGCAGTAGCTGCGTCTGCTCCGCCAACGACAGCTCGGCGGGGCCGCCGGGGCGGTGCGCCAGCAGCCAGGTCGCGAGCGCGGTGTGGCCGCCAGCGACGGCCGCGGCCGCGGTGTTTGCGGTCCAGCGCGCGCCGTATTCGAGCAGCAGCCAGGCGCAAATGTGCTGGTGGCCGTTCCGAGCGGCTGTTTCGAGGCAATTCGACAAGTCGCAGCCGGCTGTCGCCAGTCATCGGCACGACTCCAGCTGGCCTGCGGCCGCCGCCATTCGAACAGCTCCGGACATGTTGAGGTCGCAGCAGGCGGTATTGGCCGCTAGTGCCAGGTTGCTGTGCACGCCCGCGGCCGATGTTAGCGCAACCAGCCGGCGCCGCTGCCAGAGCGGCAGCGGCAGCGCGGCGCCGGGAGCACCCCATTTGGCAGCAAAAGCATGTGTAGGCACCGGCTCCGAGAGCCTGATGGCCGTGTGGCCTAGCGATGCCAAGTGCGATGCTGCTTCGCGCGAGACAAGTCGACCTGTGGCCGCCTGCTCGTTAGGTTCAAGGCACTCGATCATGAACAGCACGAGCGCCATGGGAAGCTGCCAGATAGCTGGGTCCAGCTCATCAGCAATTTGGCGCGCAGTTTCATCCATTTTGGCGTGCGTTGAGATGTGTATTCCTTAAATAGCCCCGGCGACAACCGCAAAATGATCGACTGTTTGCGTCTGGTCTGGGTGGCCTCTTTTGGGGGCGAGCCATGCACCCATGCGCAGCTCGTGAAATGCTTGATCAGTTTACTCAACTAGGGTTCTGGCCTGTGCACAATGGCTGTTCCTGGAGCTCCTGGGGGTACTGCAATGTGCCCCACTTGCCCGACTCCGACCGTGTGCCCGACGCCCGTGCTCGCTTGGACCCTTCGGGCATGCGCCCCCGTGACCCTCTGTACAAAATTACGGATCCGACTTCCCTCCGCCCTCCCGAGCGCGTCAGTCACTGCACAGGAGCCTCCATAGGTTCACAAAGCATAGCGCACACACAGGGCCTACTCCGTCGTGGGCACCCGCTGGCGTCCTCCCCCCGCGTGCCCACTCCACACGACGCCGCACCGCCCCTGGCGGTCTGCGCTCTGATGATGGCGCATCAAATCACGCGCGTTGCCTCCAGGCCTCGAGCCCCAGCCCCGCCGATCACTTAGCTGCCTCTGTACATAGCGCCGCGGCAACCTACGCCGCGCAGTATACCGGTAACGTACTGTAGCGCACACCTACCTACGCTGCCCATCTCCCATGAGCTCACTGCCCTTCATTTCCGTGTCTACATCTACCACCTGCAGGCACCGTCGTCCGCTGCCTCCCTGCGATCCCCTTGCCACATTGGCCCCGCCGCTCCCTCCCCAGGCAGCGTCGGCCTTCGGAGGCCGCCGCCGCGCTCGGCTGCCCCCTTCGCCCGCTGCCCCTTTCGTTGCCGCATCACCGCCAGATGGCCTTCTTGGCCGCCGCCGCCGCCGCTGCTGCTGCCGCCGCCGCTGCCGCCGAGCCGGCGCTGTCCCGTAACCCAAACCCTGCCTTGTGAACTGCGGGGTAGGCGGCACAATGGGGCACACACAAGCGGGGTGACGACAAGGCCCTACACACCCCACCCTGCCCCACCCCAAGCTGCTAGGCACGCGCCACACAACCGAACTCGCGCCCCACCCCTTGTCCTCACCGTCTAAGCTGTTCGTCAAAGCGCCCGTAGCGCCCGCCAGCGTCGACGACGCCACCAGCCGCTCCACGCAGCCACCGACCTGCGTGCCGCCGCTGGCACGCGCCGCCGCCGGCTCGGCCTGCTCCCAATTGCGTTGCATGCTGACCCGCAGCGCAGCGGCGCGCTCCCGCGCCGCCGCCGCCTTCTCCTTGTACATGTTGGTCAGCGGCGTGCCCTTGCCGCTGCCGGGCGTCGCGCCGCCGGCCGGCGTCACGCCGCGCGGCGTACCGGCGGCGCCGTTGCCCATCGGCTGCATGTTCTCGCCGCCGCCGGCGCCGCTGCCGCGCAGGCCGGGCGAGCCTGACCAGGTGCCCGACGTCGACAGGCCGCTGCCGCCGGCTGGCTTCAGGCCGCTGCCGGGCCGCGGCAAATGGGGCGGAGTGCCCAGGCTGTTGCGCGGGCTGCTGGACGCGTGCAGCGGCGGCCGCTGCAGCCGCGGGCTGGAGCTGAGCTGCGGCGCCGTCAGGATGGCGCTGCGGTAGTCCATCGGCTCCCGCGAGGACCCGTCGGCGACCGGCGACGCGCCGCCGGCGCTCGCCGCCGCGACGGCGGTGAGCGACGCGCCCCAGACCGCGCTGCGGCGCGCGCTCTCTCGCGCGCAGGCGGCGGCGTTGGGCGAGGCGGTGGAGCCGGCGCGCTGCGAGCCGCCGCCGCCGCCGCCCGAGCCGGAGCCCACGCGCTGCAGGCTGGGCTCGGCCGCCGGCGCGGGGCCGGCGGCGGCGCCAGCTTCTGAGCCGACCGGCAGGGTGACCGAAGAGCGGAGCGAGGAGGCCCAGTTGGTGGGCTGCCGGGCCGAGTGGTTTTGCGCCAGCAAGGAGGCGCGGGCCCAGGGCCCCAGCGCCGAGGGGTTGGCGGAGGCGTTCAGCGAGCGGCGCATCGAGTGCGGCGGCGAGGGGCTCGCCGTGGAGGTGCCGGCACCGCCGCCGGAGCCACCGCCGGTGCCCGGGCCACCGGGGCTGCGGGCGTGCGGGGAGAAGCTGAAGCCCTGCGGGTTGAAGAGGGCGTGGGGTGCGCATGTTGTTCACCAGGGGGTTAAGGGTTGGGTGGGGGCATGCGGCTAGATGGTGGGCGTGAGTGATGCGATGGAGCTGGAGAGACGTAGCGAGTTTTCAAGGAGGTGGCATCGCAACCGCCGCGGGCCTGACAGGTCACAGCACACGATCATTCGCCCCGGACGCTTAGCACCCAGCAACCCAGCATCGCACCGCACCTCGCCGCTGTCGTAGATCGGCGGCGGCGGCAGGCGCACGGGGTACACGCCCGCACCGCCGACGCTGATCTCCACGCCGCCGCCACTGCTGCCGTTGCGGCTGCCGCTGCGGCGCAGGGCGTTGCCCCGGCGGCCCACGGGCGGGTCCTCCACGGGCGGCGGCGCCACCGAGGAGCCGCGCGACCCCGGCGGCGGCACGTCCGGCAGGCCCATGAGACGGCGGTAGTCCGCGATGAGGGCGGCCCGGTTCTTGGAGCCCGCGTGCCAGGGCTGGCCGTTGATGAGCTGGCCCTTCAGCGCGCCCTGAGGTGCGGCACGAGGCGGGCCAGCATAGGGTTTCGCTGGCAGTCAAGGCCTGCCCGCAACTTGATGGCCGCGGCATGGTTCACAGGGTTGTTGCGCTGTGCTAGCTAGTGGATAGCCCAGCATCGGGCGTACGCCTGCCAGGCCGCGGCCATGGGCGAGCGCGCTTTGTCTGCAGGCGGGGCAAACAGCACCCCTGCGGTCCGTGCCACCGCACCCACCTTAAGCACGGCCACGGTCAGCTTGGTGAAGCGCGTCTTGACGCCGCCCACCAACCGCTTGATGTTGATGTCATCCAGGACCGGCCCCTCGTAGTCAGCCACCGCGTCGGCGGCGGCCGAGCCCCCGTCGGCGCCGCTGCGCCGCGACGAGCGGCGGCGGCCTCCACCGGCGCTGCCGTCGGCAGCTGCCGCGGCCCCGCCGCCGCTGCGTGAGCTGTGTGCGGGCAGGGATGAGGAGCGGCGCGTGCCGCGGCCGAGCCGGCCGCGCGGCGCGGGTGTGGCGTGGCTGGGGTCCCAGTCTGGCAGAGGGGCGAGGAGGCGGTTTGGGGCGCGACCGTTGATGCATTGCAGCACGGCAGATGGGCATCGTGCGCGTTTCCTTGCGCACAACGGCAAGACCTATGCTGCCGCAGTGAGGAGACATGGGAGGCAACAATTGGCGTGCGCGTCGCCCTCACCATCGTCCGCGTCGTCGTCGTCATCGTCTTCCTCCTCCTCCGAGTCTTCCGCGGCATCCTCCTCCTCGTCGTCGTCCTCCGCCCCGTCCTCAGACCGGTGGAGTACCTGGTGGCCCGGCCCATGCGGCCACGCTGGTGTAAGCCGCTGCGAGCCCGCCTGAGCCTCACGATCCATGTGATCCATGCAGCCGAGACGACCTCTTGCATGTGGAACTTGCAGACGCTACCCAACACCGCGCCCTGGACCTTCGCTGCGCTCACCAGATCGTCATCGTCCTGCTCCATGTCGGACCCGTCGTCGTCGTCGTCGTCATGGTTGGGAGAGTAACGCTGCGATGAGCTTGTGTGTACGGAGTCGCTTACGTGCCGCGCACGCGCGGCGGAGGGGATGGGCGACAAAAATTCGAGCGCCTGCGTGGGCAGCACAGAACCCCCGGGGTGCGCGTGACTGAAGGCTACGAAGGCCATGGAGTCGAGACCTGCGCTCTGGTCTAGCCGCGCGGGAGCCAGAAGCAAGCGCCTTCGCCTCCCACCCGAACCTCGGTATATCCCACCCGACCTTGTTTGGCCACGACACGGAGAGCCATGTCAGTTCAACGTGGCTAGACGTCTTCAGCCAGCGTGCCAGCCCTCGTTCCCAACCAACCCCACCTTGGGCGCCACGGCCGCGCCGCCCCGCGAACCGTCCGGCGTGTCGGGCGTCCCCGGCTGCTCCGAGTCCACGTCCATGTCCGCCATGTCCGTGTCGGCATCCATGGGTGTGCCCACGTCCATGGGCGTGCCAGCGCAGCGACCCGGCGTCGGCTCCGCCTCCGCCACGGGCTGCAGAGCCGCCGCCGCCGCCGCCAGGCGCACGCTGATGGGCGGCGGCACGGTGGCGGGCGTGTTGTGGCGGGTGACCACGTGCAGCTCCTCCAGCACCGCGTCCACCTGCAGGGGTAGGCGCACAGCATCGAGGCGGCCAAGCATGCCGTGTTCAGACCCAAGGAGCCCCTGGAACGGCAGGCTCTGGGTCGTGCACGCGGTCGGGCGGGTGAGGCGGCCCCGCCATGCCGTGGAAAGAACTCCGCACCAGCCCAGGCGCGCGGCCATGGCTGCAGTCCCTGCGGGTTTGCCCCTAGCCCCCTTGGCCTCGCAGCCAGCCCATGCCCCCAGCCCGGCCCAGGCCTCGCCTGCTTGTCGGTCTCGTCCTGCGTGGACAGGTGGCCGTGCTGCGGCGCCGCCACCGCGTGCGCCGCGGCCGCCTGCAGCGCGGCCGCCAGCTTGCGGTACTGCGACACCTTCTTCTGGCTGCCTTCCAGCTGCACGCGCAGCACCTCGTTGTCCTCGCTCATCATGGTGCCCTCGATCATGAGGTCGTTGATGCCGGCCCTGCGAGGCGATGAGCAGCAGCAGCGCGGCACGGCAGCAGCAGCTCACGCCCTGTCCGATTGAAACGCAGGTGACCCCGACATCCGGCCCTCCTCGCAAGGCACACACCACTGGATGCATAGAGCGCAACGCTCCACTGGTTCGGTTGTAAGAGAAGACAGGTGTGGCACAGGCGGCCCGCGACGGCGCGCGTCCCAGCCTGTCTTACTTTGCGTTGACCGCGATGACGAACAGGTCGCGCAGCAGCTCGCGAGCCTCGGCCACGCTGCGCACCCCGGCCCAGCGCCGCGCGTCCATCGCGCCGCCGCCGCGGTTCATCTCCTGCGCCTTCTGCCGCTCGTGCGCAGCGTTCATCTCGTCGATCTGCTGGTTGTGCAGCGCCAGCTCCTCCTGCAGCTGCTGGCGGCGGGCCAGCAGCTTCTCGCGCGCGTCGGGCGCCGACAACAGCGCGCCCACGCCGGGCGTGCCCGCGGCCGCGGCGGCGGCGGCCGCGACGGCGGGGCTGAGCGGCATGACGGAGGCGCTGGCCGCCAGCAGTGGGCTCACGGGCTGCAGCTGGTCGAGCAGGGACAGCCGCTTCTCCAGCTCCTGCAGGCGGGCGAGGGTAGGCGCGGGCAGGGCAGGTTGCGGGCAGGGCAAGCCCGGCTTGCCAATGGAGGTAGGGGAGCGTGCCGAGGCCGAGACGGCCAGGCGCAGTACGCGGTCACGGACGGCGGAGGGCGCTCCGAGCGTGGCGCGGGTCGGTGTGAGTTGGCGCACCTGCAGCTTGCGGGCTGCCTCGCCGCGCTGCGCCAGCTCGCCCTCGACGACCTTCCGGAAGTCGTACGACATGCCACACAGGTCCACCTCCCTGGCTAGCCAGACCTTGCGCTCCTCCTCGGTGCGCAGCGAGGTGCCCTGCGCGCGGCGCCAGGGCGCATCACTGCTTAGGCCACACCTATGCCACGGCGACACTCCAGGGCACCCAGCACCACCTGCCCATGGCATGAGTCTAGGGCGGCGGTGAAGCTGATGCCAAACACTTAATGGGATGTTCACACGCCAGGCGACGGCGAGGGCAGCATTCCCGCGGTCACTGGCGCGCACACAAGCTAAGGCGCTGAACGCACCTGGCCGTTGGCCTGGATGTCTATCCCGTCCCTGCCTGCCGCGGCCGAATGGTTTGCATTCGTGTTGGCGCGGGCCTCCTTGGCCCTGGCATCCTCCAGCTCCTGGATGCGGCAAACGAACGGAGGGCGACGCATTCAGGCCCCAGCCAGCGGGGCGCGAGCCATGGCCATGGCCGTCGTACTGCCTCTGCCAAGCCAGCCGAGGCCCATGCCCCGCCCCACAGCGCACCTTGATGCGCTTTCGTGCGTTGGTGGCGTCCGTGATCTTCCGCTGCAGCACGGCATCCTTCTTGGCCTGCGAGGAGGGTCGGGAACGTAGCATCGCGTCCACTGCAGGTACCTTACTTCATTCCACTGCAAACTCGTGAATCAAGTCTCATTCCAGCCCCGTGCGTGCCGCATGCTGGGCCTTGCCCTCGGCGTCAGCTGTGCGGAGCCAGCCCCACCATACGCACCTGCATGGCCTCCAGCTGCTGGATGGTGGCCTTGTCCTTGCGGGTCTGCCGCCGCAACTGCGACAGCTCCTTCTCGCGGTCCGCGCGCCACGCCTGGAACTGCTTGGCATTAGACTCCAGCTGCCGCTGCAGCGCGACCTGCTCCGTCGGGGACACGAAGGCACGCATGCGAAGGCAAGCTTAGGCGGGTTGTACAGCGGCGAAGCGGGGCAACATTGTCGGTGGCATGGGTGCGACTGGTACCATCAAGTCCTTCCACCCGGCGTGGGGGACGCCACCCTTGTCGCATCGGGTCCAGCCGCGGCCCACCTTCTGCTGCTTGATGCGCGTGATGTCGGCCGCCAGGCGGTGGTGCGCCTCCTCGGTGCGCTGCTTGAGCTTCTGCATCTGCACGAACTCGCGCTCCTTGTGCCGCAGCTGCACGGGACCAGGACACAACAGCAGTGGCATGGGGGGCATCAAGGCATGGGCGCAGCATGTGCCTGGGATGTAGATCGGGGGCCCTTGGCAAGCAGTAGGAAGTAGGGCAGTCGAGATGATGTGCCATTTGGGGCAGCACACCGCGGCTGCGCAGCGGCCGCACCTCCTTGAGCTTCTCGTCATAGGACTTGATGCGCTCGCGGTAGTTAGTCTCGATGCGCTTGCGCTCCTCCTCGTTGGCCGCTGACACAGCCGCCAGCTTCTGCAGCCAGGCCACAACGCAAGGCGGACACAAGCGGGCCGCCGTGACGACCGCTTCCGCTGCACTCATGAATGCTGGCGCCGCAAAAGCAACTCCAGCCCAGGGACCTTGCCCAAACTCCAGCCAGGCCCCTAGCGCCAGGCTGCTGCGCCTGTGCAACGCTTGGGCGCACCTCGGACAGCGTCTTGCGCTCCTGCAGCAGCTTGTCGCGCTGCTTCTCCAGCTCCTGCAGCACGCGGTCGTACTGCTGCTTAAGCGCGGGTGCGTTGCCGGTGTCCGTCATGAGCTGCACCATCTTGCGCTCCTTGGCGTCCAGCTGCCGCTGCAGCAGCGCCACCTCCTTCTTCATCTTCTCCTGGTTCAGTCTGCGCGGGCGGGCCGCAACGCGTCATGCCCATAGTGTGCCGGCGCCGGTTTCGCCAGCAACCCACAACCATCGATCCAACCCAGCTCTCCAATCCAGGATCCAGGACCCAAAGCATAGCATAGCCGAGTTCACGGCCTGGCCTCACGTGTGCGCCGCCAGCTCTGCCATGTAGTACTCCTCCTCCGCTACCAGCTCCGGGTGGCCGTCCTCGTTGGCCTCGCCGTCCGCCTCGCCGCCCACCGCGTGCAGGTCGTCGTGCATGGGCGACATGAGCCCGTGCGGACCTGCATCATGACCCACGGGACGCCAAGCATGGGCATGGCAACAGAAGGGTCTAGATGGGATGGGGTACACGGAGGAGCAAGGCGACATGCCCGGTTGCGGGCAGCGGTCCAGCATGCCGCCTGGCCCCCAAACATGTCAGGGGGCCGCACCTGGTGTGCCAGCACCCATGTCACCAGGCGACGCGGGTACGCCGGGCGTGCGCGAAAGCGCTTGGCCGCCGCGCCGCCGCCTGCAAGGCAGACATACCCACGTAATGGTTAGGCAGCGTGCGCCAGCTTGACGGACGACACACCGCATCCGATGCCGTGAGAGTCGTGGCCCTTGCCAAGCCCGGAACAGTGGAGGCGCCCTGATTCCCGCAGCCCCTCCCGCCTGCCCGCCCGCCGGCGCCGCCCTGCGCCCCACACGCACGCGAATGACATGTGCGCGAGCGACTTGATGGACTTGAGCTCCGCCTCCAGGTCCGCGATGCGCGTGACGTAGCCCTTGACAATGTCCAGGCCCGGCAGCGGCAGCGCGCCCGCGGCCGCGGCCGCCAGCGCGTCGTCCTGCTGCTGCGACGCGTCGCCGCCCTGCGCCGCCGCCAGCCCCGCCGCGGCCGCGGCCTGGCTCATGCGCAGCAGGTCGCACTGCGCCTGCGCCGTATGCCAGCGGTCCGTGACGCGCGCCACCTCCAGCCGCAGCTCCTCCTGTGGCGCGCGGGAACGAGCAGCATCAGGGCTCGGCATGTTCCCCCTGACGTATGTGCACGCGCCGTCACCAAGGGCGCTGCTAGTGCACGCGCAATCTCCTGTGCCTGCAACCCCCCACCATACCGCACCATGTCCATCTTGAGCCGCAGGTTCTCCGACTCCAGGCTGCTGTTCTCCGACGTCAGCCGCTCCACTGCGCCCTCCAGCGCGCCGTTGCCCAGCCCACCGCCACCCAGCACGTCCGCCAGCGTGCCCTCGCTGCCGTTGGCCGCCAGCGCGCGCTTGAGCAGCGTGTTCTCCGACCGCAGCTGCGCAATGGTGTTGCGCAGCACCGCTAGCTGGGCCGCGACAGGGTCGCGGTTGACCACGGGCTTGTTGCGGATGTGGCGGGCGCGGTCCGCGTAGCTGCGAGCGAGGGCAGGGGTCACACACGGCAGGGACGTACCAAGGGTAAACGCACGCGGAGCACATGCGCCCGAAGCTAAGCGGACCCGACAGTGGGCACGGCAAGGCGCTGACAGGGCGGCAGGCACAGCGCAGCGTGCGCCTGGGTGGGTCGATGCGAGCTCAGTGGGGCGCAACGCGGCAGGGGCTGGACTACGGCTGGCACCGCGACGCGCTCAGCCGTGCCGTACCGCAGCGTGTTGAGGCTCTCCTCAAAGTTGCTGTCCGCGGGGCTGACGCACGCGATCATGACGGTGCGGCTGTTGCCGCCCAGCGAGTCCTGCGGCAGCAGCAAGCCACGGGACCAGGCGCATACTCGGCTCATACCCACGTGGCAGCTGCGCGCAACGTCAGTGTCGAGGGGTCCCGCCCACGTCGGCTCATGCGGCGGCCACATCCTCGCCGCACCTGCAGCAGGCGCGTGAGCTTGGAGTCGCGGTAGGGGATGTGCTTGTGGTTGTCCACGATGGCGTTGATCACGTTGCCCAGCGCCAGCAGGCCGCGGTTGATGTGGATGCCCTCACGCAGCCGCGCGCCTGCGCAGAATCGCAACCGGGCGCTCAGGTAATCCGGCCAACGACGCCCCACACCGACTTAAGGGCCCCAACCAGCGCTGACGGCCCCGCCCAACGCTATGCTGGCGGCGGCCTGGGCTCGCGGGCTGGCTCTCACCCTCGGCCTTGGTACGTTTGGCCCGTTCGCTGCCCGCCAGGTCCACCAGGTGCATCTTGGCGCACAGGTAGTCCTCCATGCCCTCCGCATCCTCCGCGCCCGCCTCGTCCTCGTCCTCCTCGCCCTCGTCGCCCGCTGCGGGACGGAGGGGCATACCGCTGCCTCAGCACTGGCGCCCGCATTGCACAAGGTTTCGGCAGCCGCCGCCGCGGCATAGTCTCCCACCCGCACTACCGTTGGAAGTGCACGCAGCCCCTGGCTCCAGTCAACAACAGCCCCTGGCTTTGGCGCCATCATTTCCCAACCCTCGTGGACGAGCTGCTGACCATAGCCCGCCCCAGCGCGTCACAGCCCGCTTCGTCCCCTGGAACGCGCCTGCCCGCTCCCCAGGCCCCAGCCTCACTCTGCATGCTGCTGGCGCCGTCGGGGCTGGGCGCCGTGCGCGGCGTGCCGACCTGCGTCTCCTGGCGCCGCTGCTCCAGCGTGATGCTGAAGATGGCGTGGCTGCGGCTGCTGCGGTTGTTCATCGAGGTGCTGGCCGTAGAGCGGCACAGCGTGCCCAGCTCCAGCACCTCGGCCATCTCCTCGCGGCTGCGCACCTCCTTCTCCACCGCGCCGTACAGCGCCACGCCGCCACTCTGCGTCTCGCGGATGGTGACCGCGGGCCGTGGGCCGCCGCCGTGCAGCAGGAGGTCCCGGACCTCCTCCTGCGGGGCGTTCGTTGGGCGGCGGGGACGGGGATGGCAAGGCGGAAACATGGGGTTGGCAGAAGGGCGGTGCGCTACAGTAAAACAATGTGTGGCACAGAGGCGAGCGTCGCTGCAGGCCATTGACCGGTAACCAAGGCCGCCCAACATACTAAGGTAGGGGCAGCGGGCACGCCCAGGCCGCACCTTGTGGATCTCCACAAAACTGACGCGCACGGTAATGCAGCAGTCCCTGGCGGCCTCGATGCGGGTGAAGATATCGTTGATGGCGTCCGGAATGACGCCCCTGCACCGGCCCCCTGGCTTGTACTCGCTGCCCATCGTGAACGTCTTGCCCGAGCCCGTCTGGCCATAGGCAAACACTGTAGCATTGTAGCCCTTGAACAGGCCGTCCACGAGCGGCGCCACGCAACGCGGGTACAGCTGGTCGGGCGCCGAGCCGCCCTCTCCGAAGACTGCCAAAGCGAGAGGGTGGGGCAAGGAGCAACAGAAGGAGCTGACCAGGCGCCGGGCGGGCAGCAAGAAGGAGAACATGTCGCTGCACTGTGCATCAGCCGCCTGTTCGAGGGCTGCGTCGTGCCGTGCAAGCGCCCTGCGGTTGAACCCCGTCGGCATGTCCGCAAGCCCCCACCATGGTCGTATGTGAAGGTGTGCTGCCCTGTAGTGACCTGCGCCCCAGACGTCCAAAAGACACCGTTTAAGCCCGTGGTTTGCGGCAGCATGGCGGTTGCCCGGCGGGGCGCTCGGCGCTTGCCTGTGGCAGCCCTGGTGTCACATAAAGACTTTCGCGACAGCCGTCGTCTACTTCCGACGGCACCAGTGGACGCAGCTTCACGGCCACGCAGACCGCTTCAGGCGCTTGCGGTTCTGCCATGTCGTCCGCACTCAAAACGAATTCGGCATGCGCGCGCACGTCCCAAGTGGTACTGGAGCAGCAGGATTGGCAGCTACATTGCTCTTTTCAAGTAGAAGGCCTGGTTCTGAAGTCGTGCATGTTGAAGCGCCAAAGGATGAATAGCAGCGATAGCACAGCCGTGAGCCCTGGCAACGCTAACAGTGTCAGGCAGCGTGTGCTGCGTTCAACGCACAGTAAGGAGAAGAGCAGGCGCGAGAGCAGGCTCCTCCGGGCAAACTTTGGATCCGGCGAAACAACAGCCCTAGGCCCCAAGCTCCTCAACACCCCAAGTACACGCCTGATCATAGCTGGTATCCAGTCGCGAAGTCATGGCTTATTATTGCTTACAACCTCGCAGCCGAGCCGTCTCAAGCCAAACCTTGCACGAGTTTCACCCTTGCCGGGCTGCCTTGCCTGGGCCCAACGGCGACTCTCTTGCCAGATGCGCACGATCAGCCCACCATTCAGCCCTGGCCGCCCGCGCGCCTGCGCACCCTGCGCGGCTATGCACCACCCTCATCCTGCATGACTGACTGTTGAAAACCTACACAGTGCGAAGCCACCATTGCGCCTGGCCCCATCAGACCATCTACCCTGCATCAGACATCCTGCCGTGCCCACCCAGTATGCCACAGAACCGGTTCAGGGGTCAGCGGATCACCCCTGCAACAGTACATCAACTTGCCTGCGCCTGCCCCTCGCAGCGCTTTCACCTCTTTCACACGTGTGACTGGGAAGGACCTTGTCTCAGCATTCACGAGCAGCCATCATGCATAGTGCAACCACGTTGCAAACATTACAACAAAGGCTATAACTAAGGCGCTAAACATGACAACTCACTCGACAGCCGCGCACGACGGCCACAGCTGCATCCGTGCTCCACAGTCACGGGCTCCACCGCCTCTCCCCCAGGCACCAGTACATCACCCCTCAAGGGCGTGTGTGGTGTCACGACGGCCCTTGGACCCTGCCATCGACCAGCGCTTTGGCCTTGGCCTGCTTCAGCTTGTGCCCGTGCGATGGCCCAGGCTTGCCCTCCTGCTTGGGTTCCTGCTTCGCGTCCTTTGCCGCCTTCCCTGACGGCAGCACCAGCTGGTCGGGCCGCCCGGGGGCGCATTCGGTGATGCGCAGCTGCGAGGCGAGGCGAGAGGGGAGGCCGTCAGAAGCTGATAAAACACGGCGCCCCGGGCCCGCCTTTCTCGAGCTCAGTTGCTAGGCCCCACCGCCCCACGCCCCTCCAGCCCTTCCCCAAGCCGCCAAAGGCACCGCTGCCCTGCCCACCTTGACCGTGACCGCGTCACGCAGGGCGTCGTCCTTATCGCTGAAGCGCGCCAGCAGCGCCCCCGTCAGCCGCAGCGCCTCTCCAAGCGACGCCTCGCCATGCGGCGCATCCAGCAGCAGCGCCGGCGGCCCCATGCTCGCGTCCAACAAGCGGCAGATCGTCCTGATGTGCTCCACGGCGCTCCCCAGGTGCACCTTGAGCTCCGTCCCTTCCTCGGGCGGCAGAGCCTGCGCCGGCGCAGCGCCTGGCCGCTGCGGCGCGGCGCCGGCATTGCGGCCGCCCGCGGCCTGCTCCTTGGGCGGCCGCCGGACGCCACGTGCCTCGTCCACGGCGGCCGTGGTTGCGGAGGCCACGATGACGCCCACAGCCACAAAGGCGTCGCGGCCGGCGGCCTGCAGCTCCTTGCGCAGCTGCGGACAGAGGGGGCAGGGACGGGATGGGCGGGGTGCGGCGGTCGGGCGGGGAGCGCAACGGCTGTGGGCGCAGTGCGGCGGTGGGCGTCACGGCACGCTGCGTGGCGGCCAGCGGCGGACGTTTGGGCTGTTGCGTGTAGCAGCACATCCAGCGGAACCCGCGGGGCCTGTCGGGCAACGCACCGTTGCCGTCATGGCCAGCGCCCGCGCCACGCCCACCACGCCGCGCGCCTGCAGCCACGCGGTGCCCTGCCGCTGCGCCACCAGGCCCGAGCGCAGCCGCGACAGCTGGGCCGACCACCTGCGGACATCACACACATGTGTTACTCAATTACTTGCCCTGAAGAGGGACACACGGCGGCCAGCGTCGGCAGGTCGGTTGCTCCGTACTGGCTCCCTCCACTGAGGCACGCGGCCTGCATCCCTCGCGCCGCCCTGCCTCACGCCCTCATCCACACAGCGCTGCGCACTGTCACTCAATCCCCCGCTGCTCCAGGGATGCCCCTCCCACGGCTCACGTGCTGGGGTGCCCATCTCGCTGTAAATCTCACATCAACTAGCATAGGAAGGGCCAGTCTCCCTGTACATTTCACAACAACCAGCATAGGATGGAAGCGCTATGGAAGCTCGCAAGGAAGTTCGCAACCCCGCTCACATGCTGCCGTTGTCGGCTGACAGCTGCAGCGTGTTGGCCTCCACGGCCTTCCAGTCGTACGCCCCTCTGAACGCCTCATCGTCAGAACGCGGCACCACAGCCGGCTGGATGCCCGTCAGCAGCAGCGCGCCCGCCGCCGGGTCGGGTGCCTGCTGTGTTGGGGAAAATTGCTGTGTTGGGGACGGGCACAGGCGGTGAGCGCTCGGAGCTTCCACTAAGGGTCTAGCTAGCTAGGAGGAGCGGCCGGCTGCTGAAGGCTCCCGCACCGCACCGCACAGCACCGTACGCACCGCACGCTTGCCGGACCGGCCGGCTGCCGGCGGCTGCAGCGTTAGCTCCGGCTCCTCGCGGACGGGGAAGAAGACCTGCGTGGTGCACTTGGCGTCCGGGTAGCGCGGGTCCCACAAGTCGGCGGCGGCGATGAAGTGGAAGAGGCACGCCGCCAGCGCGGCGCGCTCGGGGCCAGCGGCGAGCCGCAGGCAGCCGGTGGCCTGCTGCAGATGGCGCGGCGGCGGCAGGGGCAGGGCCTGTGCGCCTACGCCGGTGGCCATGGAGGGGTAGCTACGCAGCAGTTCGACGAACGCCCTCACGATGCCGTCCGCGCTGGCGTTGGCGCCGATGGTGACGGGCGGCTCCGACAAGAGCGGCAGCGGCGGCGGCGGCAGAGGAGGATAGGGAGGCAGCGGCGGCAGCGGCGGCGGCAGCGGCGGCAGCGGCGGCAGCGGCGGCCACGCGGCGGCGGCGCGCGGTGTGCTGGAGTCGGAGTCGCCGCCGGGGCTGGTCTCGAGGTCGCTCAGACCCAGGCGCTGGTCGCCGTGCCCGCTCCGAATCCAGGCCGCAGGGTCGTCTAGGTCCGCCAGGGCCAGCCCCGCCAGCGCCCGCACCCCTCGTTCGTAGCGCTGGCGGTAGCGGCGCTCATCTGGGCTGCCGCCGGCGCCGGCGGCGGCGCTGAGCTGCGCCAGGAACTGCTGCGTCTCCAGGCACACGTGCAGGCTCACTAGCACGTCGGGGCGTTGCATGAAGCGCTCCGCCGTGTGCTCGAGCAGCTCTTTCATGGCGTCCTGGGGGGCCGGCGGGAGACGGCGTGGGGCGTGCGAGGCAAGGTATGTCGAGCCTGGGGCCGCGGGCCGCGGGCCGAGGGCCACGGGCCCCGGAGGACCACACGTGGCGTCCAGGGAGAGGCGCAGCTGCAAGCAGACACCAGCAAGCATACAGTGGCGCGCATGTGGTAGCCCGGGCACCCTAGGCCGGCCGCCATGGATAGCGTTCCCAGGCCCTAGTCGTCGCTAGAGCGCACCACGGCCACTGCGCAGCGACCCGGCCTTGCCAGGGCCGCCAGCGCGGGCCGACACGGCCGCAGCACCGGGCATGCCCACCTGCACGGTCGAGCAGGCCGGCGGCAAACCCCTGAGCACGTCCAACCCGTCGGGCTCCGGCGGGCAGCAGGTCCAAGCCGGCTCCGCGCCCTGCTCCGGCTGCAGCGCCAGCAGCGGGGGGCAGCACGCCAGCAGGTGAAAGAGGCAGGAGCCGGCGTCCAGGGGCGGCAGTACGTAATCGGGGTAGCCGCAAAGGCGGCAGTCGTCGCGCCTGGCTGAGTCGCCGTCGAGCGGCCCGTCGTCAGAGTCGAGGTAGTCCCACAGGGACTGCAGCGGCGGACGGATGGCGCAGGTCGCGATCGGGACGGTAACGTTAGCGCAACGGCATTTGACTGCGGCCCGGGCCGGGCTCTTGCTCCAAGGCAAGTACCTGCCAGTATGTTTTGGGGACGACCTAGGGGCGGCTCGATCGTCTGATGTCCTGTTTGAATCGTATACTACTCGCGCTCGTGGCACTCACTGGCACGTCGTTTGTGCCGGCATTGGCCAGGAGCACGTCAAGGTGCAGCGCCGCCGCGCCCGCCGCCGCGCAGGCCGCCAGCCGCAGCTGCGCCAGTGGGATGTCGTCCTGCCCCGCCAGCGCCACCAGACCCAGCAGCGCGGTGGCGGCGGCCTGGGGAGGGACCGAGGGATGCCAGCGGAGGGCAGGGCTGCAGGAATCAGTGCTCGGGCCCAGGCCGCGCCAGGCCTGGCCTCAGCAAGGGCGCGGTCGCGCCGCCGCGCAGCGCGCGCCTGGCCCGCAGCCCTCGGATCTTCCAATGATTCCATCGACAAGGTCACGACGCATCCCGATGGACTCCTCCGGCTCTATCAATCCAGGCATGGGGGCTGCGTCCCCTCACCCGCAGGAGGCCCCGCCCGCGCCGCCTGCCCGCCGCCAGGTCCTGGTCGTCCGCCTGCTGCGCCCTACGCAGCAGCGCGCCCCATGTGGTCGGGTGGGCCGCCAGCAGCCCCGGCCGCAGCAGCTCGGCCCACGCCTCCAGCTCCACGAGCCCCAACCCGTCGCTCTCGTCGTCGCGCTCGCCGCCGCCGCTGCCGCTGCCGCCGGCAGCCGACTCCGTGTGCCAAGCGACCGGCTCGTCCCAGTCCACAATGTGCAAGACACTGTAGCACACGTTGATGCGCTCCGGGTCGGCCCTTCGCCACGCCCGTCGCGCGCCTTCGTATCGCAGGCAGTGTCGGCGGCCCGCGGCCGCGGCGTCGACCGAGACGCGCTGCAGCACCTGGCGCTTGTGCAGGTGAGCGCTGGGGTCGCGCGCCGCGGCCGCGGCGTCGCGCAGCACGGCCCGCACGGCGTCGTGGGCGGCGGTGTCGTACCACAGGCCCGGATCCAGATCCAGCACGCGAATGCGGTGCAGCGGATCCAGCCAGACGGGGGGCTCGATGTAAATCTCAGCGCCCGGACCGTCGCAGACGAAGCGCCACAGGCAGTCGTAGAGGTACGCGTGGGTCCCACCGAATTCCTCCCCGTCGAGCTCGTCCGACGGCTCGCTGCAGCTCTCGTCGCGGCCGCCTGCGGAGTCGCAGGCGTCCTCCCAGCCGCGCCAGGCCAAGACGCCTGGCAGCTCCGCAGCGGAAGGCTGCTCGTCCCAGGGCCGCTGCTGGAGCGGCGCCCCCAGCGGCGCGGGCTGCGCCGCCGCCTGCCAGCCTGGCCGCAGCGCCTGAGCGCGCGGCTGCGGCAGCGCCTGCAGCTCCTGCAGATGAGGCTGCAGATGAGGCTGCAAATGAGGCTGCAGATGAGGCGACTCCAAGGGCTGCCAAGGATGCGGCTGCGGGTGCTGGGCCGGAGCCTGCAACCGCAGCGGCTGCTGCTGCGCCTGCTGCCCTTGACCCAACGCTTCCAGCGCCCGAGCCTGCATCGCCGGACCCGGACCCGGCACGCCCGCGCCCAGGGCCCCGCCGCCCGGCCCGCGCAGCAGTTGCTGCCCCGCCAGCGCCGGCGCGCCGCCACCCGCCGCCGCCAGCCCCGCCAGCACCTGCTGCGCCACCGCAGCGCCCTCGGCCACAGTGCTCTCTGCCGCGGGCGCTCTGTGCTCCGTCGCGGCCTCGTGGACGGCGCTGCGGTACAGCCTCAGGGCAATGGCGTCGTCCATCAGTTGCTCCCACGCCAGCTGGCCGCGGCGGGACCGCAGCGCCTGCAGCGCCTCGGCCTCGGCCACCGCCACCGCCCACGACACGCGGCGGCACAGCAGAGCCCCCACGTGCTGCACGTGCGGTGAGGAGAAGCGCGCCACGGGCGGTCCGGCCGCGTCCGGCTGCGCCGGCGGCAGCAGGCCGTAGCACAGCAGCGTGTGCAGCTGCTGCGGCGAGGGCCCCAAGGCGCTGGCGTCCAGTACGTCCACGCCGGGCGCGCACTGCTCGACGCGGAACGGGGGGCCAGGCCACGGCACATGACACATGGCACGTGTCAGGCGTCATGTGGGTCATGTGGGTCGGGGATGCACGGTTGCTGGACAGCGATGATGATGGGAGGCAGGCCGACATGACGCCGGGCAGATCCCAGGCATGGCCTGACCTTGGGTTGCGCGTCTCTATCGAAGCCTACGTGAAGGCAAGCCCACAGTGCGAGCTTTCGTGTAGCACTTCTTAGGCAAGCCCAAAGCTGGCCGGACCGCACCTGCAGCAGCATCAGGAGCTCGAGCGCCGCGCAGGCCAGCGCCTGGGGGCCGTCATCAGCCGGCGCGGCCCCGGCGTCGGCTGCGTGCACGGCTGCCAGCTCGCAGCCCAGTAGCATCGCGCCCACCGAGGCAGCCCCCAGGACCTGAGCGGGGCGGAGCCGGAAGACATGGGCGGCCGTGACAGAGCTACGGGGGGCCCTGCAGCAAAGGGTTTCGGCTTCTTCGCGAGCCAGCCTCCGAGCTGCGACACCCGAGTCCCCAAGCCACCCCCGCAGCCATAGACACGCACCGTCTGCGCCCCGTGGTGACCCTGTTCCGCCAGCAGGAACAGCAGACCCCACGTGCCGCCGGCGCCGGCCGAGTCGCGGCCCGTATCCACGCCGTGCGCGGCTAGCAGGCGCCACAGCTCCAGCGGCGTGCGCACGGCGCGCAGCGCCTCCTTCGTGGCTGCCAGCCAGCTGGCAAGGTCCGGTGCGCCCTGCCGCCGCAGCCGGGCGCGGCCTTCGCGCGCCGCCGCCACGACCCGCTGGAGAACCATGCCGGCGCGCGAGGCGAGCAGCCGCTGCCGCTCCTGCGGATCAAGGTGCGCTAACGAGGCGCTTGTCTGCTCCTCGAGCTTCCGCATGATGTCTTCGAACGCGGACGAGCTGAGCAGCTCCGTGGCCTCGAATGCTAGGCTGTCCTCTGGATGGCCTGGTCTTGGCAGCAAAGAGGTCGATAGCAGGCGGTCCACGGCGTCGAGGGTGGGTGCGTGGTCGGCCGCCCGGTTCGACGCAGCGGGCGTGTCGCGTGGCGCTATGCTGGACGACGGGCAGCTGCTTGTTGCAGCGCTGCTGGAAGCTGAGCTGTTGTTGGCAGCTGTGAGCTGCGGGATAGGCGGGTTGTGGTGGAGCCCAGAGGTGCGTGGAGGCGGGGCCGGCGGAGGCGGAGGCCAGGGCAGGGGCTTGGCCCAGGAGGAGGGGGCGGTGGCGGGCCCGGGCGCTGCTGCGCTGGTGCTGCAGCAGGCGGCTCGGGCCCGGAAGGACTGCAGAGCCGCGGCGGTGGGGTACTGCCGCCGCAGGCTCGCCAGCGCGCGCTGCTGCGAGGGGCAGGGCGCGTACGGCCGTGTCGGCTGCAGGGGCGCCGGCTTTTCATCTTCCTCCTTGCTGCCCCCGGGCTCCTCTGTGCTCCGGTTCTTCTCGTTCTGAGCGAGCAGCACCGTCTGCAATAGACGCTTGCGCCGACGTTCCTGCTGTGCGGCGAGCGAATGCATCGCGGCTGTGTCACGGGTCGCCTTGCCGAGGCAGGGTGAACCAGTGCCTTAGACCATGAGTGGTGTTTCTCTCACAGTAACATCCCATTCTTGCGTGCGAGGAATGGCGCGTTCTTAGAGCGCACCCTAAAGATCCTCGCTGCCACGCAGAACTGCTATAGGCAAAACATCAGCGGTCAAAGCTGTAGATATAGTCCTGCAACGAGCTTGTGTCTGTAAAAAGCAGCAAGACAACAGCGCAGTTGCGAGGCAGGGCCGCCCTTACTGTACGTCAGGTTTAACATAAGTTCTAGCTATTTCCATATGATTGCTACGATCATATGGTTTCAGGTTTTGTGAAGGCACGATGAGGCACGAACCCGTCCTTGCCCCCTCTCCCCGCCCGGGCTGTGTCCGACGATCAAAAGGATAGCAGCTACATGTCGCTTACACTGCCCTCCACCCTCGAGTCCAACAACCTTTCACTGGACACGGCGAAATGCTTGGCCAGTCGTCCCAAGCCTATCCCCTTTCCCCGACCATCAAGCTCCTCCAAGCCCTGGCATACCTGGGGTGTCGTCTTGGGCTCATGTAGTGACCGGTACTCCCGCGGCGGCGGCTGCTGCCTCGGCTGAGGGGGCAGGCGCCTGACTCGGCGGAGGGGACCATACGACTGGATGGCAGGTTTTCGGGGTTGTAACGATACTGGGTACTTACCCGCTGCTTGTCGCACGCGCCATCCCGTCGCTGGCAGCCCCCTCCGCCGGCCATCCCGACTGTCGCACGCGCCATCCCGTCGCTGGCAGCCCCCTCCGCCGGCCATCCCGACCGCCGCGCGCGCCATCCTACCGCCGCCGAGAGCCCCGTCGGGATATGCTCACTCCCAACTTCGGCCGTGTCCCGACAAGAAGTTACAGAAGTCCTGGCCGGATGTCACCCTCCTCCCTGGCCTTCTTGGCGTCCGTCCGCTGGCGGTCGGTCCCCATTCCCTGTGCTCGGCGGTTGCGCTGGGCTTCCAACTCCTGGCTTTCGGACAATTGGAGTGGCTCACTAGCTATGGTCACACAATCTCACATCAACGCCCTCACGAGCCGTGGGCCCAATTACCTCATGCCGCTCATGGCTTTCGCTTTCTTACGTTGGCGTTGTCGCTTGTCCTGGGCACCAACGGCGTGGAGGGCCAGCTTTCCACCTTCAACCCCGCCCATCGGGCACCAGAGGCCTAGTCGGCGCCTTACCGGCAAGCGCATTTGCGGCACCGGCCCAGCGCCACGCTCTGGCCTCGGCGCCACTCCGCAGCACACGGACCGAGACCCGCATCATACATGGCGAGAGTTCGCGTACAGTGCTCGCGGCACCTCCCAGACAACACCGTTGCTCTTGACATGTGCCCTCAAACCGCGCCTTGTTGACTGGCCCGGACCAAAAACTGCGTTCGTTGCATCTCAACCGCTTACTCCGCTACGCCAGCTCGTGTCCTCCTCAGCCTGCTCCATTCCCACTCCCACTCGACCCCCTCCGCGTCGCCCATCGGCTCAGTTCCACGACCTGCCGCTGCAACAATGCACCGCACACTACAGTTCAGTTAGCCGTGGCGTCGCACGGGCGTCAACAACGAATCGCATGCTGTCGATCTCCGGCAGCACCCATCCGCAACAGAGCAACACCTGCCACGCTCTTCAGCGCGCACCCCCACGCCTGCGGTGTCTGGCCGTGTACTGTAGCGCATGCAGCCTCACAGCATCCGCTGGCACTGTCCCAACCTCCCAACCTCCGCCAACGACCATCCTGCAGCTAGCGAGCGGCCCCTCGCGACCGAGCCCATCCTGCACCCAGTCAAGCGCTCGCCCCCAACCTCGCATCCCCCTCGGTGCCCTCGCGCCAGCTGCATACCATGCGGCCCCTGGCATGCCAGGCCGATCGGGCGATCGGCCCTGCGACGCCATGTCTTCAAAGTGTAACGCAACACCACACGGTGTCTGTCGCACAGCCATCTGACGGACACGCCACGACCGACGGACCCTGCCTCCACCCCCAGTACACAGTCGCCCATGCGTGCCCAGCGGCCGTGGAGTGCCGTTTGATGCATCTTGCCCACACGCTCCTTCGTTCGTTGTTTTGGCCGCGCCAGCCGCCGCCGCCTGCCGCTTGTTGCAGGCAGGCGCTGCCGCCGCCGGGCGCATGCAGCGCTGTCCGCGACGCCAGCGCCCCTGTTAGGCGTCGCAACAGGCGCTGCCGTGCAGGATGCTCAAGCTGTCCCCTCAGCGCGCCTTGGCCTTGGCCTTCTTCGGCTTGCTCTCCTGCTTGGCCTCGTTCTTGGCCTCCTTTCCGGGCCCCTGCCCTGGCTCCTTCCCGGGCGGCAGCACCAGCTGATCAGGCCGCCCGGGGGCGCACTCGGTGATGCGCAGCTGCGAGAGACGGGGGCAAGCACGACGGGGCAGCAGGCACGCAAGCAAGCCGCCAGCGTGAGCGGTCAGCCTAAAGCCTGGCGGTGCCAACACGCGGCTGCAAGAGCGTGCCCCAGGTCACGAAGCCTCCAAGATACGGTGCCAATTGCAGGCCCCTGCCCCAACCGATCAAGCCCCTTGTCCCCACGCCTTGTCGCAATGCCCTTGTCCCTGCCGGTCCCATGCAGCCGCCCGGCGGGCGCATGGGGTTCAGGAAACCATGCCAACCCTACCCCACGCAAGCCCGCCCCAGCGCCTGATTCCGCATGCTGTTCCTGACCCTGTCCTTCTCCTGCTGCCTCGCCATTCCCTCACCTCAACGCCGGTGCGGAAGCCGCTGTGGAGAGCTCTACAGCGCTATCCCCCGTGGTCAGTGTACCCTCCCCCTGCCCTTCGTGTCGTAAATGTCGTACATGTCGTACATGCATACACGAGCCCATGCCGCCCCCGGCCCTCACCTCGACGTGCAGGCACTCGCGCAGCGGCGGCGCCGCCAGTCCCTCCAGCAGCTGCTGCGCCAGCCCTACCGCCAAGCTGTACTCCGCCTCGCGCCGCCGGAGACCGTCCTGCGCCTCCGGCAGTGCCTTGATGACGGGCGCCAGCCCCTCTAGGGTCGCGCCCCGCTGCTGCAGGATGCGGATGAGCCGGGCGAGCTTGCTGGTTCGGGCCTTGAACTCGCTCCCGGCCCCCGGCGGCGCCGGCTGTGGGGGTGCGTCCTTGCCCTGCGACGCGGCGCCGGGCTTGGCGCGCGGCGCGGGCTGGCGCTGTGGCGGCGGCCGCGTGCCGAGCTCCTCGTGGGCTGCGGCCGTGGTGCCCTGCTCGTCGATCCAGGACAGGCACACGAAGGCGTCGCGGCCGGCGGCCTGCAGCTCCAGGCGCAGCTGCGGCGGGGAGGGCAGGCAGCGGCGGGGCGGGGTGCGGCGGTCGGGCAAGCGAGGCCGCGGAAAGAGACGGCAGGGTCTGGGTTTAGGCGCCAACATGCGGCTGCGGCATGGGGCTGTGGGGTGGCCGGTGCCCTGGCCGGTGCCGTGTCCCCCGGCTGACGGCTGCTGCGCACCTGTGCTGCCATGGCCAGCGCCCGTGCCACGCCCTCCACGCCGCGCGCCAGCAGCCAGCAGGTCCCCATGCGCTGCGCCACCAGGCCCGAGCGCAGCAGGGAGAGCTGCGCCGACCACCTGGCAGCACAGCGACGGCGTTGAGGGGCGGCGGCATCGAGTGGAGCTTCCTTGCGGCTCGGGTCATCGCAACCAGAATCAATCCCCACGCCGATGACCCGTGGGTCGCATGGCCCCACACGTTGGCCGCGGCGCAGGTACGTCAACGCGTTGCACTATGCGCGTGCTGTGCCGGGGCCGGGTTGCGTTGTTAGATTGCGTTAGCGCGCGCGTCGGCGGGTGCTGCGGCGTATCGTCTCCAGTCGCTCCAGTCGCTCAACGTCAGGTAACCTACACGTCGGTGCGCGGGCTGGACGGGCGGGCCTCGGGTTCTTTCAAGGCGGCGCTGAGCTTTGCTTCCCGCACCGGTGCATCTGAACGCATCCCCACTTTCTTCCTACGCACGACCAGCGCGTCACCAACCCGGGGCGTGCCGCTTGTGGGGTGGTACTCTATTTCGGCCTAAACGTTGAACACACCTGCTGCTGCTGTCGGGCCCCAGCTTGGGCGCAAAGGTGAAGGCCCGGTCAAAGTCGTACGCATGCGTGTACTGCTCGTCCTCACGCATGGGCACACAGCCCGGCTGCAGGCAGCTCAGCAGCACTGGGCACGGCGGCGGAGCGGACGCCTGCGAGGCGGCAGGCAAAGCGGTGTGGCTCGCGTGCCCGGGATCGGGAAAGTGGGCGCAGGGCCTGCCCTTTCGCAAATTTGCCGTCCCCAGCCCGGGCCAAAGGGCGCAAGGCCGATTGCAGCAGCCTACCGCTTGCTTGCCGGTGGGGCGCGGCGCAGGAGCCGGTCCGGAAGCCGGCGCCGCCTCGGTTGCCAAGGCGACGGGGAAAAAGAGCTGGGTGCTCCAAAGGTCCGTCTTGGCGCCGTGCCAGTGGTGCAGCAGGCACAGCGCCAGGGTGGTGGCCTCGGGGCCGCAGTCCAGGCGCAGGCAGCCGCGCCGGGGGTCGGCTGTGTACAGCGAGTCGTAGCTGCCGAGCAGCGCCAGCAGCGAGTCCACCAGCCCGGAGGCACCGCAGCCCGCGGCGAGGCTGGCGGTGGGCTCCAACCCGAGCGCCTCCTCGGGCCGCACAAGCGCCAAGGGGTCGCCGGTTGGGACCTCGGTGGCCGGTATGACGAGGTGCTGCGCCGCCGACCCCAACGCCTGCACCGCCTGCTGGTACGCCGCGCTCAGCTGCTCCTCCTGCGCGCTGCTGCCCGGGCCTGCCTGCTGCTCCAGCAGCTCGGTAGCCTCCAGGCACGCCAGCAGGCACACAAACACGTCCGGCTGTTGCATGAAGCGCGCCGTTATGTGGCTGAGGAACTCCCGCATGGCGCCCTGGGAAGGAGGATACGAAGAGACGCCACACCGCAGGGTCAGAGACGTGCTGTGCCCGTGTGGAGAGCGCATGCTAGCACACAAGCACGGCCTGCGCTGCCTCCTGACCGCTCTGTCTCACTCGCCTGCACGTCGTCGTCGTCCTGAGGCAGCGCCCTCAGGCGCTCCAGCAAGCCCAGGCCGTCCGGCGGGCAGCAGGTCCAGGCCGGCTCCGCGCCCTGCTCCGGCTGAAGCGCCAGCAGCGGAGGGCAGCGCGCCAGCAGGTGGAAGAGGCAGGCGCCGGCGTCCAGCGGCTCCGAGCACTCGTCGTACCCGGGCCCAGACCCCGGTAGGTCCTGCGGCAAGGGGGGCACGACATGGATGGAAGCGGCATGCGCCCCAGCAGCTGTCATCGAGTGCCCCAGCAGCCGTTACCGAGTGCCCCAGCAGCTGTCACCGAGTGCCCCAGCAGCCGTTACCGAGT
>BDDC01000190.1:6196-26716 GCA_001662425.1 Chlamydomonas sphaeroides | reverse complement strand
TCATCGAGTGCCCCAGCAGCCGTTACCGAGTGCCCCAGCAGCTGTCACCGAGTGCCCCAGCAGCCGTTCGGCGCCATAGCGCTGCAGGCCCCTCCGAAATCCGTGTGGCCAGCGCAGCTCGGCCGCACGGGTGCCACAGGGCTCTGTTCGCGAAGCAGCTGAAGAGGCCCCGCCCAGAGTGCGCCCGCAGCCCCTCCCGTGCTCGCGACAAGCCTATCAGTCCGTGGTGCCGTGGCATGCCCTCCCTAAGCCCGCCCTGCGCCCTTCCGCGGCCACGCAACCGTACCATGGGTACCGTTCCTCCCGCGTCGACTTCCAGCGCCACCGCGCCCGCCGCCGCGCAGGCCGCCAGGCTCAGCTGCTCCAGCGGGATGTCGTCCTGGCCCGCCAGCGCCACCAGACCCAGCAGCGCGGTGGCTGCGGCCTGGGGAGCGACCGAGGGGGCCAAGGGTAGGGGCCAAGGGCGCAAGTGTAGGCGATGCGCAGGCAAGCTAACAGGCTCCACAGCGTACGGACCGCCACCGGGCTTGGGAGCTTGGGTCCGGCCCTCAGAGCCACAGGGAGAGGCGGCCCGTGAGGACATGGACCACCCCTGGCACCCCTCACGCCACGGCAATGGCGACGCCGTTGAAACAGCAAGCGCAAGCAGGCCAGCACCTGCAAGCTCGGCATGACAAATGCCGGCGCGCCCCGCCACGATCCGTCCGCCCTACCATGAGCACCGCACCCAGCCACGGCCAGCCCGGCTTACCGTGGCTATCCCACCCTCCCTCCCACGGCCAGCCCGTCTACTGACCCTTGCCACCCCAACCTCCCACGCACTGTCAGCCTGAGCCCTACCCTGGCCAGCCTGAGCCCTACCCTGGCCAGCCTGAGCCCTACCGTGGTCAGCGCGTCGGCTTCGCACCACATTCCCTGCCGCACGCCGTCGGCGTCGCCCCCTCGGCCCCACAGCGCCCGCGGCTGCCGCGCCGACGCCTGCGCCTGGGCGGCCGCGCGCAGCAGCCGCCCCCACGTCCCCACGTGCGCCGCGACCAGCCCCGGCCGCAGCGCGTCCAGCAGGCCCGCCAGCTGCCGCACGCTGACGTCGGGCGCCTGTCGAGCCACGTACATGGCCTGTTGCAGCGCCGGCCGGCGGCCCGGCACGATGCGCACATGCCGGGCGCGCGCGTCGCGGAAGCGCCGACGCATCTCGAGGACGCAGCCGTCGAGGTGCTCGTGCGAGAGCAGGGCGGCCGAGCTGCTGCTGCGCGCCGCGGCCGCGGCGTCGCGCAGCACGGCCCGCACGGCGTCGTGGCGGGCGGCGTCGTACCACAGGCGCCGGTCCAGGTCCATCGCGCGGATGCGGTGCAGGGGGTACAGCCACTCGTCGAAGAGGAACGCGAACTCTTCCTCCTCCGCCTCGCCAGATGCCCACAGGCAGTCGAACAGGCAGCAGCGCGGCCCCGCCATGAGCGAGCTGCTGACGCTGCCGGCGTTGCCCTCCTCCTCCTCCTCCTCGTCCTCCTCATGCTGGTGGTGGTGATGAGGATGAGGGTGCAGCCGCGCCTCCTGCACATCGCCTGTCAGCTCGCCCAACCCGGCCCCGGCGCCAGCGCGCAGCGAGTCCTGCAGCCACGCCGCCTGGCAGCGCGCCATGGCCTCGAGGCTGCCCGGGTCCTGGCTGCCCAGGCCCCACAGCGACCAGATCAGCTCGGAGAGCGACAGCACACAGTCGGGCGCCTCGAGGAGGTCCAGGTACAGGTTGCCGCTGTGGCCTCTGGAGAAGCGCAGCGGTTGCGACGCGCCGGCGCCGCCGCGGGCCTGCTCCGGCGCCACCCACCCGAACCGCAGCGCCCGGTACAGCTGCAGCGGCGAGAGGGTCGTGCCCGGGCCGAAGGGCCAGGGCGCCGGCGGCGGGTAGGCCTGGGGAGGAGGGCGTGTGGTAACAGGGGGCCGTGTGAACGACGGTCGCAGCGGGGAGCGCAGCGGCACAGCCGGGGCCACGCAGCCTTGTGGCACACGTGCGGGCCTCGCACCATCCCCCTGCACCCCGGCGGCCCACCTGCAGTCGCAGCAGGAGCGGCGCCAGCACAGCGCAGGCCAGGGGGTGGGGCCCGGCCTCGCGCCAGCCCGGGTCCGCCTGGTGCTGCTCGTCCTCCGGCAAGTACTCAAACGCCAAGAACCCGCGCATGAGCTCGGCCTCCGGCAGGTCCTGCAGCGCCGACAGTCCCAGCACCGCCGACGCCAAGGCCTGGCCGCAGGGGCGGATGGAGACGCAGGTGGATAGCGCAAGGCCTCGGCCAGGGGCCAGGGGCGGCGGTGGGAGTGCGGGCGGCGGCGCTTCCGGCCCAGCGGCCCTAGAGGCGGCTACGCCCGATGCTGGACGTGCGCGAGGCCCCAGCTATCACTGCAGTCCCTCGCGGAGGATGCTCAGTGCCGGATGCTCGCCCGCCGCCCGCCACCCCGCCAATCCCGCTGCCGTCAACCCGCGGCCACATCCACGTACCCTCGCGAGGGGTGCCGACCCCTCCGCAGCCCCGACCCTGGCCCCCGACGACTCATTCAGGCCGCCCCCGTGCGCGCCTTGCTGCAGGGATGGGCCGGCGCGCCCGCACCCTGCCCCAACCACAGACCCCGGCGGACCCACCACGCGCGCGTCGTCCCTGCCCGCCTCCGCCAGGTCCAGCAGCGCCGCCCACATGCCACCGCATGCCTCCGGAAGCCCCGTCCAGGCCGCCAGCATCTTGCGCATAAGCGCGCCGCCGCCACGCACTAGCTGCTTCCACACGTCCACGGCGGCGGCGGGGTCCGCCAGCGTCCGGCCGCGGCCGGACCGCATCCTGGCCATGTCGGCCTCTCCGGCCTGGGCCATCGCCGCCATCGCAGCGAGGTGCTGCTTCCGCAGCGCCTGCCGCAGGGCCCCCGAGTCGCCTCCTTCGCCGCCGCCGCCGCCGCCTCGGTAGCCGGCGGAGTCGATGCAGAGATGCAGGCCCTTGCTTAAGGTGGCCCAGGCCGACTGTGACAGCCAGACGAGGCGGGCCTCGGTACGCCAGTGCGCTGCGCCCGCAGCAGACGGCGACGGCTGATGTGGGTCGGGCGGCGGCGGCGCCAGCTGCAGCAGCAGCCGATCCACGGCCTGCGTGACGTGCTGGAACATGTCGTGCAGCACCCTGGCCGTCGCGGGCGGGCGCGCCGTGGACGCGCCGTGCAGCTGCGGCCGTTCGGAGAGCAGAGAGTCCGACTGCTGCGCGCTCAAAGGGCGCAGCGACTGGATGCTGCTAGCAGCAGCGGCTGACGTCCCGGCTATAGCTTTGCTAGGGTTTGGCTGGCATGGTGGTGCTTTGGCCGGCGGGGGCGGAGCCCACGGCAGGGGCTTGGCCCAGGAGGACGAGGAGGAGGGGGCGGTGGCGGGCCCGGGCGCTGCTGCGCTGGTGCTGCAGCGGGCGGCTCGGGCCCGGAAGGACTGCAGAGCTGCGGCGGTGGGGTACTGCCGCCGCAGGCTCGCCAGCGCGCGCTGCTGTGCGGGGCAGGGCGCGTACGGCCGTGTCGGCTGCGGGGGCTCTTCATCTTCTTTCTTGCCACTTCCAGGCGCATCCGTGCCCCGCTGCTCCTCGTGCTGGGCGAGCTGCAGTGACAGCGACAGCCGCTTGCGTCGCCGCTCCTGCTGCGCGACGAGCGCGTGCATCGCGCCCCTCAGGCAGGCAGGCTCGTTGCCGAGCGCACGGCTGAGGTAAACTAGCCCATGCTTAGCTCGTTAGTCGCGCCTGGATGCTGGGTTGGCGCCGCAGCTGGCGCAGAAGTCGACGAAATGGCGCGATCGTCCCTTGGCTATCCGTGCTTGTGCCAGAGTCCAACTTTGCGTCTCTCGTTGTTTATTGTATCCACGTTCAAGGCTATAGCGCAACACCGCGACTCTGTCACAGACTCTGTCAATTGTGGAAAGCCAAGCTGCAAGCTGGCGGTCTTGTCTGTACAGACGAGCACTTTAGTTTACAGCTTTGGGGATATGTGAAGGGCAGGAGTCGACAAAACTTCTGCCATGCCAACCGGAATGGCAGCAACCCTGGTCAGTCTCAGCCCACCGTGCGGCGCAGGGGGACGGGGAGCGACAGGGACTGCCAACTCGAGTGCTCCACAGCTTCAGGGCCCGGTTGCACCAGAGCCGAAGCGGTGGGACCCTGTTGGTGTGAGCCGCTGTGAGGCGAGAGGGGCCGCGCTGGGCTGGCTCGTGCGGCTTGTGCGAAGGTCGGTCTGCGACAAACGTTATGTCTGACTGCAGGTCTTGACAGGGCCTACGACGTGACAGCTAACGCACGGGGCCCGCACAACCGCGCCTGCGCATAAACCTCCCTACGGCAACCGTGCCTCCCACAGCAACCCAACCTTCTCAACACCGCTGCCGCGTAGTGCTGCCGTCCCCCCGACGCCAGGGCCTCCCTCACTCGCAACAGCATACAGCGCTGAATCACAATAACCCAGTCCCAGTCACACGTACTTTCATGGTTCCGAAGATCCTAACAACCGTCAAAGCCAGGGCCAAAAATCTGCCATCGGTGTTGACACAGCCCACCCCCGCATCGCAGTGTCGCAATTCCTTCGAAGCATCGTTCATTTGCTTATCTGTGCTGCTGCAGTGCCCACTGCTGCGCTGGGTCTGAGGCGGGCAACACGCCTGCGTCACAGCCTGCCGCAACCTGCGCTCCCAACGCTACCAGCAACCATCAGCGCCAGCAGCTCCACCCCATTCGCAAGGTGCCAGCGCGTTTCACCTCAGCACGTCCTCACCCCGCCGCGAGCTCCTGCTTGGCATCCCAGCTAGGTCCCATCCTGAATTTCAAGGTGGCGGAGTACCCACATCAATTTCTTCTTCCTCCGTGTCATCACACGTGGGTGCCAGCCGCGGCCGGGCATGCTCAACCCCTGTCTAAGCTAGGCTAGCTACATAGCTAGCTAGTATCTCAGCGTCGCGAGCCTGCTCAGCGCGCCTTGGATTTCGCCTGCTTGAGCGCCTGGCCAAGCTCAGTTGCTGACGCCTGCTTAATCTCCTTCTTGGTACCCTGCTTAGCGGCCTTCTTGGCCACCGTCATGGCGTCCTGCCCGGCGGGCTCCTTCCCTGGCGGCAGCACCAGCTGATGAGGCCGCCCGGGGGCGCACTCGGTGATGCGCAGCTGCGAGGAGAGGTCGGGGGGAGGTAAGAGGCAAGGTAGGGGCACGCAGAGGGGAGGGGCGCTGGCTTGGGCGGCACGCAGCGCGGAAAGCGGCGTGGATCCCTATGCTGCGGAGCTGCCGAGGCAGGGCACAGGCCGCAGCACGGCGCGGGTCCAACCAATACCCAGCAGGCTTCAGCGATGCACCCAACCGCACCAGCAGCCCACGACGCAACTTAGGCACCGATGCTGCAACGTGGGTCCCCAAGCCAGCCCCCACGTCCCAGGTACTCTGACGTCCACGTTGGTGTTTGCATGACAGCCCCAAGCCAGCCCCCATGTCCGCACCTGGATATGCAGGCCCTCCCGCAGCGGCCCCCCCAGCAGGCCGCCCAGCAGCGCCTCCGCAACGCGCAGCGCCAGGCCGTACTCCACGTCGCGCTGCCGCCTCTTGGCGACCGCGTCCGGCAGCCAGGCCGCCATCCCCCGCAGCTCCGCGTCGGCGCTTGCCACCGCCCGGAGCAGCAGCGCTAGGCGGCGAAGGCGGCCATCGAATTCGGGCCCCGCCTCGGGTGGTAACTGCTGCGCGCACTCTGGCTCCTGCCCCTGGCGCGACTTGCGGCTGGCGGCGTTCCCAGCGCTGGCGGCGCCGTTGGCGGCGCGGTTGGCGGGGGTGGCGGCGGCGGGCCGCCGGGTGCCGAGCGCCTCGTCCACAGCGGCCGTGGTTGACTGGGTGTCAATGTAGGTCGTACAGAGGAAAGCGTCGCGGCCGGCGGCCTGCAGCTCCTTGCGTAGCTGCGGACAGAGGGGAAGAGGCGGAGGGTTAGGGCGGGCTGAGCCATGCGCTGGCGTGGCACTGGCCACGCGCTGCTCGCATGCGCAGCGGCTGCCTGCCTCCCCCCCCGTCTGCCCTACCCTGCCCTGCCCTTACCAGCGCCGTCAGCGCCAGCGCCCGGGCTGCCGCCTCCACGCCCTGCGCGTGCAGCCACACCGTGCCCAGCCGCTGCGTCAGCAGCGCCGAGCGCAGCCGCGATAGGTGCGCAGGCCACCTGCGGCCGAGGAGGGAGGCGCTCCGTGGGCTCCGTGTGCTGCGGTTTTGCTCGCGGCAGCGCCAGCCGGGCGCCTGCTGCCATTCTCTAACCCGACCCCCGCTGCGATTCAGTGCAGCCACTCGCCTGCTGCCGTTGTCGGGCCCAAGCAACGATATGTTGTTCCACACGGCCCTCCAGTCGTAGTCCTGGGCGTGGGGCCCCTTGTCCCGCTGTGGGATGGTGCCCGGCCGCATGCCCGCCAGCAGCAGCGGACCGACGAGGTCGGAGCCCTACAGGCGGCGTATGGTCAGAGGAGGCTCAGTCGTGTGCACCGCCGCTGCTGGGCCTCGAGTGGGAGGGGGAGCGTCAGGGGCTTGGGTTCGTGGCGGCCACGTGCGCGCGGGTCGGTCGCGGACCCCTGGGTCGCATCCAGCTGTGGATCGCGTTGCATCGGTGGCCCACCCCCCGAACGCATGCCGTCGTGTCGGAGCGCACACGCCTTGTACGCCTCGCCAGAGTGCTCATGTAACAGTGCGGCACTGGGAAGAAATAGAAAGAGAGGTAATAGAGGTAATAGAGATAATAGAGGTGTAAGTGTGTAATAGTGGAACAGGCCACCGCGATCAGCGTGACGGACCGCAAGACAAACGCCACAACACGCGGCATGACCCACCAATGGCTTGCTGGCAGACCCAGACGCCGGCTCGAAGTCGAGGACGGGGAAGAAGAGCTGCGAGCTCCAGACATCGGTCTCATCGGCACCGGTCTGAGCCTTGCTGGCGCGCATGCAATGCAGCAGGCACAGCGCCAGGGTGGTGGCCTCGGGGCCGCAGTCCAGGCGCAGGCAGCCACGCCGGGGGTCGGCTGTGTGCAGCGAGTCGTAGCTGCCGAGCAGCGCCAGCAGCGAGTCCACCAGCCCGGAGGCACCGCAGCACGCGGCGAGGCTGGCGGTGGGCGCCAGCGACAGCGGCGGTTCGTCGACCTCGTGTACAGGTAGGCGCTGGTCCGATGGCAAGGACTCAACCTCGGCCCCTGCTTCCGACCACGGACCCAGATTGACCAATGCCTCCCCAGCCAGCGCCCGCACCGCCTGCTGGTACGCCGCGCTCAGCTGCTCCGCCTCTCCGTCGCTGCCCTGGCCGGCCTGCTCCAACCTCTGACGCGCCTCCAGGCACTTCAGCAGATGCACAAAGACCTCGGGGCTCTGCAGGAAGCGCGCGGCCGTGTGGCTGAGCTGACGGTACATCGCGCCCTGCGGGGGCGCGGCAAGGCCGGCAGCAGGGGCTCAGTGGCACCTCGGGGCTGCTGCATGAAGCGCGCCGCCGTGTGGGTCAGCACCCCGCGCGTCACGGCCCAACGTTGCAAGGGGCGCTGAAGCAGGTTGAGGCATCTGACGACGCATGGCCGCGAGCACGGCATGGGGGCCGCGGGCCCGCGACAACCAGCTTGCCCACCTGCACAACCTTGCTGTCCGGCGACAGCCCCCTCAGCGCCTCCAGCCAGTCCGGGCCGTCCGGCGGGCAGCAGGTCCAGGCCGGCTCCGCGCCCTGCTCCGGCTGCAGCGCCAGCAGCGGGGGCCAGCGCGCCAGCAGGTGGAAGAGGCAGGCGCCGGCGTCCAGCGGCGCTGAGCTTCTCATGTCTTGCTCAGGACCCGGCTGCGTCAGGGCCTGCGGCAGGGAGGGCAGCCCGCAGTGGCGGGTCGGGCGGCAGGGAGGGCAGCCCGCAGTGGCGGGTCAGGCGGCAGGGAGGGCAGCCCGCAGTGGCGGGTCGGGCGGCAGGGAGGGCAGCCCGCAGTGGCGGGTCAGGCGGCAGGGAGGGCAGCCCGCAGTGGCGGGTCAGGCGGCAGGGAGGGCAGCCCGCAGTGGCGGGTCAGGCGGCAGGGAGGGCAGCCCGCAGTGGCGGGTCGGGCGGCAGGGAGGGCAGCCCGCAGTGGCGGCTCGGGCGGCAGGCGGCAGGCAGCAGGCCTCGCGAGTGCCGCCCACGCTCCGCAGACCCCGGGCTCCGGCACAGCAGGGATGCTCAGATTGGTCATGGTGGGTTACGTAGTGGCTTGGTCCACAGAGCACGGTGTCCTGGGCGCTAGGTGCGGCATGGATACGTACGATGCGCAACGTGTCGCATGAGTCCAGGTCCAGCGCAACGGCACCCGCCGCCGCGCAGGCCGCCAGCCGCAGCTGCTCCAGCGGGATGTCGTCCTGCCCCGCCAGAGCCACCAGACCCAGCAGCGCGGTGGACGCGGCCTGAGTGGGGAGCGACGGATGGAGGGCAAGCCAGGAGCCAACGGCGCAGGCCGGTGAGCGGCGGCGCCCGTGTGGCTACGAGGGTGCGTGTGCAGCTGGGATCAATCCCCTGCAGGCAGCGCCGCGGCAGCGCGACGCAGTCCGCGAACCTCCCATTGCAACTATCAAGACGCCGGAGGTCCGACCCGACACCTCCCATCGACGCGGACGGCAAGGACACGACGGCAGCGCACGTACAATGCAGGCCACAGCGTCCGGCTACGTTGCCGCTGAAGCACGACGCAGGCCAGGGGATGGACCACGTGGCCCTGCCCCACGGACGACGCCCACAACCCACACACCCCACAGACGCGCCGCTCCGTGGGGCGCGCGTGCCCGCACCCACCTTGGTCATGTCTTGGGCGGCGTCCACGATGCCCTGCTCCTCGCAGCTCAGCTGCGGCTCGCCACACACAGCCTCCCACGCAGCGGCCAGCTGCACCGCCGCCTGCTGCGCCTCGCGCGCCTCGCGGAACAGCCGGCCCCACGTGCGCGGCTGCGCCTCCAGCAGCCCGGGCCGCAGCGCGCCCGCCAGGTCCACAAGCTGCGCCGCGGTCGCATCGACCTCGGACTGGGCCACAGCCACAACAAACTGCATGGCTTGCGCCCGGCCGGGGCTGGACTGAATGAAGGCGGCGCGAGCCCTCCTGGTGCATTCCAACAGAGCGCACGTGTGCGCGACGTACTCCTCGGGCGCGGGTTGGGCCGCGCTGCCGTCGCGCGCCGCGGCCGCGGCGTCGCGGAGCACGGCGCGCAAGGCGTCGTGGCGGGCGGCGTCGTACCACAGGCCCGGATCCAGATCCAGCACGCGGATGCGGTGCAGCGGGTCCAGCCACGCCTCGTTCCCGAACGCCTCGGCCTCCGCGTCGCGCCCGGCCGCCACTCGCCACAGGCAGTCGAACAGGCAGCAGTGGGGCCCAGGGCCGATAGAGGCCGCCGCGCTGCTGCCCTCCTCCGAGCCCAGGTCCTCCCACGCGCCCGGGTCATCGTCCAACCAAACGTCCACGTCGACCGCGCCGTCCGCCCCGGCCTCCATGGAGGGGCCCCACAGCGCCGCGCAGTCTGCCAGCTCCTCCGCCAAGGGCTGGGCAGCGGCTGCGCACAAGCGCCACAGCAGCTGCGCCAGGCTGAGGTTGCGCAGCGGCAGCTGCAGCAGCTGGCGGTGGAGGCCGCGCGTGTGCTCGCGGGAGAAGCGGCACGGCGCGCCGCCCTGCCGCGGCAGGCAGAGCAGCGGCCCGAAGCGCAGCGCCCGGTACAGCTGCAGCGGCGACAGCGACGCGTCCGAGCCGGGCGGCAGTGGCGGGCGCGGCGACAGCGCGCTGCCGGGGCCGAAGGGCCAGGGCGGCGGCGGAGCCTCGGCCTGCGGGTGGGCAGGTGGGGCGGGGCAGGAGCTGGGGCTGGGGCTGGGGCAGGGGAGCGAGGCGAGCACGTTCAGGCCGCGTGCGCGAGGCGGGCCACCCGCAGCCGTAGCCCGCGCGGAGCCGGGGCCTGCGGGTGGCGGAGGCGGCACAGGAGGCCTGGGGCTGGGGCGTGGGGCTGGGGCGTGGGGCGAAGCCCGCGGCGAGCTGCTAGGGTTGTGGAACCCCTGAGACCTTGAACACCTGAGCTTCTCGCCCCTCGCCCCTCGCCCCTCGCCCCGAGCCCTTCCTCCGGTGCGGCACGTGCGGCGCGCGCGCACGCCAGCTGCCATGCGCTGCTGCGAACGCTGCCGCCCCCACGCCCATGCAGAACGTACGGCCACCGTATGCTGCAGGGCCGCCGCCCCCAACGCGGCCCGGCGCGGGCTGTTGCGGTGGCGTCGGTGGCGGCTGTGGGGCTGTTGTGGGGCCCCACCCCGCAGCGAGGCCCACGGTGGCCCTACCTGCAGCCGCAGCATCAAGGGCGCCAGCAGCGCGCAAGCCAGTGGGTGCGCTCCGGCCTCGCGCCCGCCGCGGTCCGCTCCAGGCCGCTCTCCGCCCAGCGGGGCACCGCCAGCCGCCAAGGCCAAGGGGTGGCTCCCCGCCGGCCGTTCCTGCGGCCACTCGCCGCTTGGGTGGGGCGCCGTGTAGGCTCCCACGAGCTCTGCCGGCGGCACGCCCTCTAGCTGCCGGAGGCCGAACACCGCCGTTCGCAGGGCCTGGGCTCGGGCAGGGCCGGGGGTGGGAGCGATGGATGATGCGCTGTGGGCGCTTTGGGTGGGAGTGTTGCGAGGTCGGTCTGTGTGTGGGGCAGCGCTTGTGTTTGATCTTGGTCCTTTCGATGCTTTGATGACTCGGCTTCAACGCCAGCCTCTATCGTCCAAAGATACGAGGGCTGGTGCGGGGTGATGCAGTGGCGAGAGACGAGCGGGCAGCTCGGCCCGCTGGGCCTCGGACCGGCCGCCGGCGAGGCGGTGTGCTAATCGCAGCGGCGTGAGAGGGCGGCGCAGCGGGGCCGACCGCCGTGCCTGCTGCCACGGGGCTCCACGGCTGCCGCCGGCGAGCGACCGTGCTACGGCACGCCGCACCGCTCGGCCCCGCCGCCGGGCGCCCCAGGCAACGATCCCAGCGCCGCGGCGAGCTGTGGCGGCCCACACACCGACCCTGCCCGCACGCACACGTCGCCCCAACCGCAATCTCCTCCCTCCGACCCCCACGCCGGGTACGCACGCACGCCCCCAGTTACGCACCAACAGCGCGTCGCCGCTGCCCTCCTCCGCCAGGTCCAGCAGCGCCGCCCACATGCCGCCGCCGCCGCCGCCGCCGCCGCCGCCGCCCGTCAGCTCAGGGTGTCCGTCCACCATGGCCCTCAGAAACGCCACGTCAGCCTGCATGTACGACTCCAGGGCGGCCGACGCGCCCAGCCGCGTCGCCACCCCCAGGCCGGGCCCGCGGCGCAGGCGCTCCAGGTCCTGGGCCGCCGCCGCCGCCAGCCGCGCTGCCGCCGCCTCCTCGAGCGTCGCCAGCTGGCGCCGCCAGCCGAACTCGCTCAGGCCGGAGGCGGCGGCGGCGCTGCGCAGGCGCCTGTACTTATCGTGCGTGCTGACCAGAGCCACTTGGAATCGGCGGCCGATGCGGTCCTCCATGCCCCAGTGCTCGGCGCCCCGCCAGGCCGGCGGCTGATGTGGGTCAGACGGCGCCGCCACCGGCCCCGGCCCTGGCGGCAGCTCGACGTACCCTAGCTGCGGCGGCGGCGCCAGCAGCTGAGTCACAAGGCGGTCAACCGCCGCCGACACGCGTGCGAAGAGGTCGCGGAGCATGTCGGACCCGGGTTGGGCAGGGGCCCGCGGCTGTGCGGTCAACACGCGCAGCTCCTGCGGCTGGCTAGGCTGTTGCGTTGCGGGCTGCCGGCCGCCGTTGGCGGCGGCAAAATGCCGGGGCTGGCAGCTGCCGGCAGCTGTCGTGGGCCCCTGAATTGGATCCTGATTGTGGCGGGGCTGGCTCGGCGGCGGTGGCGGCGGCGGGGGCGGTGGCCAGGGCAGGGGCTTGGCCCAGGAGGAGGAGGGGGCGGTGGCGGGCCCCGGCGCTGCGGCGCTGGTGCTGCAGCGGGCGGCTCGGGACCGGAAGGACTGCAGAGCCGCGGCGGTGGGGTACAGCCGCCGCAGGCTCGCCAGCGCGCGCTGCTGCGAGGGGCAGGGCGCGTACGGCCGTGTCGTCTGCGGGGGCGCTGGCTCTTCGTCTTCCTTGCCCTGCTCGGGCGCATCTGTGACTCGCTGCGCGAGCTGCAAGGACAGCGCCAGCCGCTTGCGCCGCCGCTCCTGCTGCGCAACAAGCGCGTGCATGGCGCTGGTGGGCGGAGCTCAGTCAGCCAAGCGCATCGCCAGTGGGTAAGCCCATCTGGGGGCCTACGGTATCAGCGCAGCGATGCTCGCTCCTGGCCAAGTCAAAGGCCGCGAGGCAAGATGGCAGTTGCGACACCAAGCGCGTGTATGATACGCGACAGGCATAAGCGACAGCTCCTGTAGCTTGCCTCTACACAATGTATATGGTGCTGCTTAGCGAGCTTGCGCGTCGTGTCCTCCACAAGCTGACTCAGTGAAGCATATGGTGCATTGGGCGACGATCGATTGGTTTGCAATACATGGACACGTATGGCAGCAGGTCGTAAGGCATCGGCGGCCTCGACCGGCACGAAACCCTCGTCACGGCCCCCGGTCCCCGACCCCACCCCGACCTCCACCCCGACGGCCGCAACGCGCCCCTGGCCATCGGGGGAGACTTTCTCCTGCTAGTCATCTTCCTGCCATGCGGTTGTTGGCGGGGGCTGCACTAAGCGAAAAACCATTCAAAACCGACAAGGAAACCCACACAACCAGTACTGCACTTGCGGCCCTCGGCGGCCTCGACGCTGAGCACGCCCGCGCAATATGGACACAACACGCCGCTGCGTGCCGTACCGCACAAATTGCCCACACGCGCGTCAACACATACGGTGAGGCCATGAGAGAGCGTGCTCCGCCTGCAGTGAGTCAAACCTCAGAAGCCGCCACAGCCCGCGCCGCGATGCGCTTCACTGTGGCCCGCCCCCCGCACAGCCCTCCAACAGCGCTATCGAATCCTGTCCGCACATGCGACCCCACCTGTGGGTGCAGCTCAGCGCCTTGAGCACACCCACGGACGCCACGCGCTCATGCCATGGCAAACCCGGCAGCGCTGCCGCAACGGAGGCCCGAGCGGTTGGTCCATCTCGCCTAGCACGGCCTGGTGTGGCTCCCCGCACAAATGCCGTAGAGAGGCTGGCCAAGACCAGCCCCCCGACCCACAACTCCACCACAACCCAGCCACGTCGGCCGTGGCCACCGGCCGTGCCGTCCCACCGCCTGTCCCCCGCGCAGCCCGCTCGCCCACGCATCGCAGCGGCGGCGCCAGCCCCTGCCCAGCTGCCCTGCCCGTGTAGGGAGGAGAGGACGAGGACCGTGCGGTACTGCCCGCATGTGTTCGGGCGGGTGGCAGACCCGCCATCTGCATCCATGCACGTGCGCGACGATGGGAGGGGTAGGGTGGCATCGCACGTACACACAGAGCGCAGCTGAGGGAAGCGGGCGACAATGCCACACCACACCGCGAACGCTTGCTGACACGCATAAAGAACAAGCAAACAGAAGAGGCGGCACCGCGCATCCTGCTAGAAACTAAAGATGCATGCGGGCAGCGGCCGCCCCTGCTCGGCGCCTGGCTAGCCACGCTCCTGCCTGCCTCTCCCGCGCATCCTGCGTGCGTGCAGCCGTACCAGTCCAGCCTGCTCTGCGCTCCAGCAGCGCGCCACAGCTTGGGTGCCCCTCCTGCGTTAGGATGCCGCTGGCGCTTCGCGCCGTCCATACTGGCAACAACCCCCAACAACCCCCATCATACCGCATCATACCGCAACATGCCCCATCATACCCCATCATACCCCATCATACCGCATCATACACCATCATACCCCATCATACTGCATCATAACGGAGCGCCGCGTGAGCTGATGTGAGGTGGACTCCCTTATGACACGACTGGGCTGCAGCCAGTGGCTGCTCAGCGTGCCTTGGCCTTGGCCTGCTTCCTGCTCTGGGCGCCAGCCGCGCCCGGGACTGCACGCCCCCAGCCCAAGCAGGCTCGCCCGGTGGCGCCTGCTCACCGCGCCTTGGCCTTCGCCTGCTTCGGCTTGCTCTCCTGCTTGGCCTCCTTCCTGGCCTCCTGTTTCGGCCGCTTCCCGGGCCCCTGCCCGGCGGGCTCCTTCCCGGGCGGCAGCACCAGCTGGTCGGGCCGCCCCGGGGCGCACTCGGTGATGCGCAGCTGCGAGGAGAGGTGGGGGGGGAGGTAAGAGGCAAGGTAGGGGCACGCAGAGGGGAGGGACGCTGGCTTGGGCGGCGCGCAGCGAGGGAACGCGGCTCGAATCCCCATGCTGCGGAGCTGCCGGGGCAGGGCGCAGGCCGTGGCACGGCGCGGGACCAGCAACTACCCAACAGGCTTCACCGATGCACCCAACCGCACCAACAGCCCACGACGCAACCTAGGCACCGATGCTCTAACGTGGGTCACCAGGCCAGCACCCACGTCCCAGGTACTCTGACGTCCACGTTGGTGTTTGCATGACAGCCCCAAGCCAGCCCCCATGTCCGCACCTGGATATGCAGGCCGTCCCGCAGCGGCCCGACCAGCAGGCCGCCCAGCAGCGCCTCCGCCGGCCGCACCGCCTCGGCGTGCTGCAGGTCGCGCAGCTGCTGCGGGCGCTGCACTTCGGGTAGCCAGGTCGGCAGCAGCCGCAGCTCTGCGTCCGCCGCGGCCACGCGACGGATCCGCTGCGCCAGGGCCCGAGTCTGGGCGAAGAAGGCGGGGCCCGCCTCCTCCGGCAGAGGAGCCGCAGCCGGCGTCGGCCGCTGCCGGGGTGCGCGTTTAGAGGCGCTGGCGGGGCCGTTGGCGGCGGCGGCGGGCCGCCGGACGCCGAGCGCCTCGTCCACGGAGGCCGTGGTGGCCGCGGTGTCGATGAAGGAGGCGCAGACGTAGGCGTCGCGGCCGGCGGCCTGCAGCTCCTTGCGCAGCTGCGGACAGAGGTGGGGAGGGGACGGGAAGGTGGGCGGCGTTGCAGGGCAGGCTGAAACGGTCCAACCGCCATGGTGGGTTGGGACAGCCCAGGCAACCGCCATGGTCCGTCCCAACTGTCGCGCAACTCCGTCCGACAACGGGCGTCAGTGTCCCCGTCCAAGTGCCACGCACCAGTGCCGCCAGCGCCAGTGCTCGGGCCGCCGCCTCCACGCCTGTCGCGTACAGCCACGCCGTGCCAAACCGCTGCGCCACCAACAGCCGCCGCAGCAGCGCCAGGTGCGCAGGCCACCTGCGGCCGAGGAGGGAGGGAGCGACGTGACGCGCAGGCCGCTGTGGCGTGAACTGACTGGACGCAAACAGTGGCGCTGCTGCGCACTTGTCGACGGCTGCTATCTACTCGCCTGCTGCCGTTGTCCGGCCCGAGCCGCGGTATGCTGACAAAAATGGTGTTCCAATCGTAGCTCTCGACGTGCGGCCCCTGGTCGTACGTGGGGATGGTGCCCGGCGCCAGGCCCGCCAGCAGTAGCGGGCCGGCAGGCAGCGCAGGCGCCTGCGTGCGTATATGGAGGCGGTTGGGGAGCATGGGGGCGGCACAACTCGTGTCAGTGAGGGGCCTTGCAGGTGCGGCCGATGGGTACGTGGCGTGGGGTTGCAGGGCCATGACCGGGTCGAAGCGAGACGAAGGCCTAGAGGCGTCCCGCCACACAACAGTGGCAATACAGGCGGCTGTACGTGGGCAGGGCCGGCGGCTCCGACAGACACGCTACGGCGCATCACGATCGCATGGAGTGACCCACCGAGGGCTTGCCAGCGGATCCAGGCACCGGTAGCGGCGCCGCCTCGGCTGCCGCGGCGACGGGGAAAAAGAGCTGGGTGCTCCAGGGGTTCGTCTCGGCGGCGTGCCAGTGGTGCATCAGGCACAGCGCCAGGGTGGTGGCCTCGGGGCCGCAGTCCAGGCGCAGGCAGCCGCGCCGGGGGTCAGCTGCGTACAGCGAGTCGTAGCTGCCGAGCAGCGCCAGCAGCGAGTCCACCAGCCTGGAGGCACCGCAGCCCGCGGCGAGGCTGGCGGTGGGCCGCAGCGACAGCGGCGGTTCGTTGGGCTGCAGCGGGGGGCGCTGCCAGGCCCCGGCCTCGTCGTCCGGTGAAGAGGGCGCCAGAATGCGGTTGAGGGGTGGCACGAGCGCGTCCGCCGGGGCCGGGCCGGCCATGTGCTGCTGCGCCGCCGACCCCAGCGCCCGCACCGCCTGCTGGTACGCCGCGCTCAGCTGCTCCGCCTGCCGGCTACTGCCCGGGCCGGCGGCCTGCTGCTCTAGCCGCTGCTGCGCCTCCAGGCACGCCAGCAGGCACACAAACACCTTGGGGCTTTGCACGAAGCGAGCGACCGTGTGGCTCAGCAGCTTGTGCATGGTGTCCTAGCGCAACGGTACGTTGCGAGGGAGGGGGCACAGGAGCAGTACGGCGGTACGAGGCAACCGACGTGCGACGCATGGCAGCAAGCACGGCACGGCATGGCATGGCAGCCCGGCACGCAACATCTATCCGGCCTGCCCTCCTCCTGCACTACGAGCGAGCGCCGCATGGGGGGCTGCGCCGGCCCCACGCCAGCCAGGGCTGCCCACCTGCGCATCCGTGCTGCTCCGCAGCCGCCCCCTCAGCGCCTTCACCACATCTGGGTCCGGCGGGCAGCAGGTCCAGGCCGGCTCCCCGCCCTGCTCCGGCTGCAGCGCCAGCAGCGGGGGGCAGCGCGCCAGCAGGTGGAAGAGGCAGGCGCCGGCGTCCAGCGGCTCCGAGCAGGCTCTCAAGTCAGGACCCGGCCCGGGCAGGCCCTGGGGCAAAGTTGGCCGCAACGGCAGGGCAGGACGGCAGAAGCTGGGGCCATCGGACGCCTGCTGCGGCATAGGCAGGGGCTCGCAACCAATGCACCAGTGGCGGCGGCCGTCTACCGCGCACGCCGGCAGCCCGTATGGAGCCAGCCGCCCGTGGTTAGCGTGCAGTGATCGATATGCGCCGGGATTTCTACAGCACAGTTGTACTGAGGGTTGGTTGCCTATGAAATCTTGATCAGAAGGCCTCCATGCCCGTCTGCGGCCCCGACGGACCCGTCCGGGGAGTGCCGCGCGCGCCACTCCGAGGTGCAGCGCCGCCGCGCCCGCCGCCGTGCAGGCTGCCAGTCGCAGCTGCTCCAGCGGGATGTCGTCTTGACCCGCCAGCGCCACCAGGCCCAGCAGCGCGGTGGACGCGGCCTGAGTGGGGAGCGACGGATGGGGGGCAAGCCAGGGGCCAACGGCGCACGCAGGCCGGTGAGCGGCGGCGCCCCTGTGGCTTGGAGGGTGCGTGTGCAGCTGGGATCGATCCCCTGCAGGCAGCGCCGCTGCAGCGCGACGCAGGCCAGAGGGTCGGACCACGAGCTCAGAAGACATGGCCAAGCTCGCACCCGCACATACCTTCACCAGGCCGTCGGCCTCGAGCAGTGCCACCTGCTCGCCCGCGCTCATCCGCTGCCCCGCCCCGCCAGCCCGCCACGCCGCCGTGTACTGCCGCAGCACCCCGTCCTGCGCCGCCTCGGCTCGCTGGAGCAGCTCGTCCCACGTGTCCCGGTGGGCGGCCAGCAGGCCCGGCCGCAGCGCCTCCGCCAGGCGCGGAAGCTGCCACGCGGCAATCCCCCCCGCCTCATCCAGCGCCGCCCACACTCCTAGCACCGCCTGCTGCAGGCCATTGTGGCTGCCCACGGCCCGCTCCCGGGCGTCACGGCGAGGCTTGCAAATCTCGAGCACGTGGCTGTCGGCCTGCTCGGTCGTGAGCAGGGCTGCCTCGCTGCCCTCGCGCGCTGCGGCCGCGGCATCGCGCAGCACGGCCCGCACGGCGTCGTGGCGGGAGGCGTCGTACAGCACGCGCGGATCCAGATCCAGCACGCAGATGTCTGCCAGCGGATCCAGCAGATCCTCGCAGCTCCACGTGTCCGCCTCCGCCCGTGCATGATCGTGTCGCCACAGGCAGTCGAACAGGCAGCAGCGCGGCCCCTGGTCCCAGCCGCCATCGCCGCGGGCGCCTGCCGCCGTCTGCTGCGCCGCCCCCGGCACAGACTGCCCAGCCCCACCCTGCGCCGCGCCGCCGCCGCCGCCGCCACCTCCGCCGCCAGCCGCCAGCGCTTGTAGCCGCAGCTGCTGCTCTGACAGCAGCGCGGCAGCCGCGGCAGCGGCCGGCACGCCGCCGGCAGCGGCCCCCAGCCCCTCAGCCGGCACGCCGGCGCCGCCGGAGGCGCATGCCTCTGCAACGGCGTCGCTTCCACACAGCACGGCGCAGTCCAGCCTAGCTTTCGGGTGCGTGCCAGGTAGGCCCGCGTGCAGGCGGACGCAGGCCTCGGCGCACAGCACCTTGCCCGGGTGCGCGTACAGCATCTCGAACAGGTTCCACGAGTGCGCGTGCGAGAAGCGGACCCCCTGGGCCGGCAACGCCCGCGCCTCCGGCGCGCCCTTGAGCGAGATGAGCGGTCCGAGCCGCAGCGCCCGGTAGAGCTGCAGCGGCGACAGGGCCGTGCCGGGGCCGAAGGGCCAGGGCGGCGGCGGAGGGTGGGCCTGGGGAGGATTGCAGGCGCAGGGTGTGGGGGTGCGGGGCAGCGAGTGCCGGTTGCATCAGAGCCAGGCTTCGAGCCAGGAACGGGGTAGGTGTCCCGGGGATTGGTGCGCCTCCGAGTGGCCCTGGGCCCAAGGTCCCAGACACGCAGCGGCGCCACCGCACCCGCGGACACCCGCACACCCGCACCTGCAGCAGCATGGCCAGCGGCCCCAGCACCGCGCACGCCAGCGGCTGCGGCGCCACCTCCGCCTCCTCCTCGGCGCCCAGGCCGCCCACGGCGGGCGGAGTGATGTCGGCCGCCGCCACGCCCTCAAGCAGGCCCAGACCGTGGACCGCCGCCCCCAGGACCTACATGTCGGCAGAGGGAGGCAGTGTCGGCACCTCGCGGCCGCTCGAGCCACGCGTCAGCAGCCACACGTGTGTGCGAGCGGCCCTACGGCCAGGGCCCTGTCGTACTGTACGGCCGGGCCTCTGCAGATATGTACGGCATGTGCCCTGCAGTACTGTATGCACGGCCTCCTGGGCCCTGCAGTACTGTACGGTCTTGGCACTGCAGTACTGTACGGCCTGCTGGACACGGTGTTGCCGTACGGCATCGCATGCGTTCTGCAGTACTGCACGGCCTGCTGGACACTGTGACGCTGTACGGCACGGGCTCTGCGGTACTGCACGGCATGCTGGACAGTTCAATTTCTACGGCATAGTAGGACTTGCGCAGTCATGTACGGCCAATGTCGCAGGAGGGAGGTGTACCGTCGACGGAGCTGATGTGGGGCCCCAGCAATCCCGGTGCCTGGATACACCAGCTGCACGATGGGCACGACCGCGGCTCCACCCCAGCCGCAACCAGGACCTCCCAGCTGCCACCTGCAGCCCCCACACGCACGCCCCCAGTCACGCACGCACCAGCAGCGCGTCGCCGCTGCCCGCCTCCGCCAGGTCCAGCAGCGCCGCCCACATGCCGCCGCCGCCACCGTCGCCTCCGCAGCCGCACGGCAGCGCCCCGCCGCGGCACGCCAGCAGCTTCCGCAGCGTCGCCACATCGGCGGCCGCGTGCCGGCCCCACGCCGCCAGCGCGCCCGCCGGCGTCGCCAGCGCCGCTCGCCGCCCGCTGGCAAGGCGCGCCCTGTCCGGCTCGGCGTCCCGCGCCAGGCGAGCTAGCGCGTCGTCGGTCATTCGACGCAGGCAGTCGCGCAGGCGGCCCTGGTCGCTGGGGCTGGCGCCGACGGCCTGCACGAGTGGGGCGGGGCGCGCGCCGCTGTTATGGATGGCGATGGATCGCAACACGCGGTTTCAACCCGTGCAATGCCTCGGACCTAGCTACTAGCTACCGGCAACAAACCCTAGCCACGGGCAATCAACGAACCCCAGCCAGGCACCTGCACGAGTATCAGGTACTCGGTGCCGGCTGTGATCAGTGACGTGTTGACGAGGTCGCGCAGCAAGGCCTCCATGCACCAGTGAGCCCGGCCCGGCCAGCGCGGCAGCGCCAGCAGCTCGCCCAGCGGCGTCTCCGACACAGGCCGCGGCAGGCGCGCTGCCGCCGCGGTCGGTGGCGGCGGCGGCGCGAGCTGCGGCAGCAGCCGGTCCACGGCGGCGGTGACGGTCATGAAGATGCGGACCTCGGCGGCCGCCACCGGCGGCAGCGCAGGCAGCGCGGGCGTGCTGGCTAGGAGCTGCGCGGATGTTGAAGTGGCCAGCGGCAGGGGCTGCGGCTGCCGTTGCTGCGGGCGGCTGGGGCGCGCCGCCGGCCGCACCCAGTCTGTGGAGCCCCTGAGGCTGCCGTTGTCGGCGCTGTGAAAGTCCGAGTCGTCCGGTTCGTCCGGCTCGTCCGGGTCTCCGTACACCGCCTCTGTGGGGCTAGAGGCTCGGTCGTGGCGCGGAGCAGCTCCATGAAGAGGCTCAGCGCCGCTAGAAGCCGCAGGCGGGGCGGCGGCTAGGTGGTGGACTTGGCGGGGCTGATGGCTCGGCGGCGGTGGCGGCGGCGGGGGCGGGGGCCAGGGCAGAGGCTTGGCCCAGGAGGAGG